>RJWM01028639.1:0-23851 GCA_004363535.1 Dasyprocta punctata
TACACCTTATTCTTGTCCAATATGAAAAACAGCTTATTCTTTTTTATATTCTCATATCAGGCAGAAGTCAGAAAGAATATCTTACTATTGTGTTGATTCGCCTATAACTTGAGCCTCCTTTAAAGAAAGTTTCTCATATGGTGCTTAAAATAATGCACTTTCAATAAAGTATAAATTATTGCAATTTACCGTTTTAAATAATGTTATATGATCTCTTCGTGAAAGCATACCGAATCATTCTTCTCTGTATAACTAACTGTGCCTGACTCATATAGTTAACTATTAATTTAGTTGACTGAAAACTTGAAATGAGTTTGAGAAAATAATTCTGTAAAACAAAACAAACTAAAGTGCTTTGAAGTACTTTAAAGAAACTCTAGAATTAATTAAAACTTTATTGCAATGGAAGAGAGAGACAAGACAGAAGGGACGCCAAAGGAAGAAGTAAAAAGACATAATATGTACATGTATGGATTTCCCATGATTAATTATTCATTATGCATAACAAACATACTAACGAAAATTAAAAATGAAGCAATGACAGAAAACCACATAGCTTTGCAAACAAATTTCCTGACAGAGTACTTCAATTGCTATCTACAGATTTTTTTTCATGTACACCTCAATGCTTCATTTGAATCTGCTATATTCTATTGTTTCAGTGAACAAATTAAATACCACATGCATATATATTTATAATATCTAACAAAATGTAACATTTTTCAGTAATTTGGGGGCAGAATATTACTAAAATAGATTCTTTTTCTTCTCAACAATATTTTTAAGGACTATTTAAAGTCTCATGTAGAGTGCTTTTAATTTTGAATAATATCTAAATATATTCTGTAACAAAGTATTGCTCTTTAACATGGGATTCTCTGCTCCCCCCCCATCATTTTTAATATGCAAAATATTATGGTCTTCACATGCTGTTTTTCTTTGCAGTTGATATGTTTTAGGAAATCTCAATTATCAATAGATAATGTTCTCAATTATCAATAAATAATCTCAATGATCAACAGATCTCAATGATCAACAAATCTCAGTTATCAACAGATAATGTTATGTTCTTGATATGTGGAGAACTGGCATTTGACAATTCAAGTTATTTTCAAAATGTCATTTTGATCAAGATTACTTTGAATCTTTCAGAGTAATTTAAATAGCATAAAGATATTTAAAGCATTTGATCTTCATATCCAGTATAAATACTTTCTATTTACTCATTACCACTTTTAAATATTGAAAGTTTTTGTTTTGTTTTGTTTTACATTTTGTGTTAACTTTTTTGGTGCCATTTATTCATGCAATTTGAAACTTTAATGAAAATGATAACAAAATAGAGGGAATGCAAAGAAAATTTAGGCATCTGAATTCAAAAATCAGGTTAAGATGTAAATGGATAGACTGTTGACCCAGAATTCCAAGAGACTTACAGATATCACAGAAGCTACACATTTCCAGATGGACAGGCAAAGATTTAAAACAGAGTGAGGGAGTTCCAACTATAAACACTTCATTGATTTATCATTGCTACACAGAGGATAAATTCAGAATTTCAACCCACCTGAAGTTGCCCAAGGTGTGGAACCGTGGAAAGGCAAACCCACACTTGAGTTCTCAGTAAAGCTTCTATTGTCACCATCTGTAGTTTATGGAAAGAATCATAAACAAGACACAGAACTAAAGAGGAGAAGTGTATATGTCCAAGGTCCAAGCTTATTTGATTTGTGAAGTAACCCATGAATTAAGGTACAAATCAAGAAATGCAGTGCTTAGCAGTTCACGAAAATTGAACCAAGGCATAACAAAAATTTAACATAACCAGGTTCCTATAAAACATTATGGAGTTAAAGCGTTTACCATTCCATTTTACTCATATAAAGTTTTCTTCTTAGAGAATTTTGAAAGACTTTGAGATTTAAAATAAACCAAATAAAGCCACTGAATATGAGGTAGTAATTTGTAAACACATACTTCTTTGATTCTTAAGTCATTTAGCATACAGATGCTTAGCAAATGCTTTTCGGTTGCATGAAAAAGTTTTTATGTTTGATTCTTGACACATACTTTGTGCGTGAGATTCTGAAAAAATAGGGAAGTGAAATTCATTGTATTAAACAAGTGCTTTCGCATTGTAAGCATAACAGTATATTATAGATGTATCTATGAAAAGAAGAAAATATTTTTAATACTCAAAAAATGTAATAATTTGACCTATATTTTGGAATATTTCATGGTAAAATAATGGGTCAGAATATAGAATGGGTTTTGCAATGTATTTTCACTATTTATCAGATAAACTATATAACAAAAATGATAAAAGTGAATTAAAATAAATAAATAAAATTTAAACTCAATCTGATAAAAACCATATATTATAAACCAACAACCAACATCTTACTAAATGGACAAAACCTGAAAGCTTTCAGCCTAAAATCAAGAACAAGACAAGGATGTCCATTATCACCACTCCTATTCAATACAGTCCTGGAAACATTAGCGAGAGCAAGCAGACAAGAGAGAGAAATAAAAGGAATAAGGATATGAAAGGAAGAAGATAAATTATCATTATGTGCAGGTGACATGATACTCTCCAAAGAAGACCACAGAAACACCACTGAAAGATTTCTAGATCTAATAACCAAATTCAGTAATGTAGCTGGATACAAGTCAACACTCAAAAATCAATAGTATTCCTGTACACAAGCAACAAACTCACTGAGAGAGAAATTAGGGAAACAAAACCCTTCATAATAGCACCCAAAAAAGAAATACTTAGGAATCAATCTAACAAAGGAAGTAAAAGATCTGTGTATTGAAAATTACAGTACTCTGAAAAAAGAAATCAAAGAGGATTTGAGAAAATTGAAATACATCCCTTGTTCATGGATAGAAACAACAAACCTTGTGAAAATGGCCATACTACCAAAATTGTTATATTGAATGTAATTCCAATTAAAATACCATTAGCATACCTCACAAATGTGGAGAAATCATTCCTAAAATTCATCTAGAACCTGAAAAAACCTTGAATAGCAAATGCAATCCTGCGCAACAAAGGCAAGGCAGGAGGCATCAAAATCCATGACTTGAAATTATACTACAAATCTACTGTGATAAAATCAGCATGGTACTGGAAAGAACGAAAGAAAAAAACAGACCTGAAGATGGATGGAATAGATTAGAAGATACCATCACAACTATAAACACACTCAACCAACTTATCTTTGACAAAAGGGACAAACATGCTCACTGAAAGAAAGACAGCCTCTTTAATAAATGGTGCTGGAAAAACTGGCTTTCCACATACCAAATATTAAAACTAGACCTACGTCTATTATCATGCACTAAATTCAAAATGGATCAAAGACCTAAATATCAAAGCAATAACACTAAATCTGATGAAAGACAAAGTAGGCAGAGATCTTGAAGACAGAGGAGTAGGCAGAGAGTTAATGAATTAAAACCAAATACTACTTGGGAAATACTTCACAAAATCAACAACTGGGATCTCATCCTCTTAAAAATTTTTTGCACAACAAAAGAAATCACCAACAGAGTGAAAAGAAAGCCCATGAACTGGAAAAAAAATTGTCCAATTGTCCCTCAAACAAAGAATTTCTATCTAGAACATATAAAGAATAAAAATTTCAGGACCCCAAAATTCAAAGACCCAATCCATAAATGGGTATCTGAGATGAATATACAATTTTCAGATGAAGAAATGCAAATGGTAAATAAATAATGAAAAAATGTTCAACATCATTGGTCATTTAAGAGACGAAAATTAAAACAACACTGAGATTCCATTTTACTCTAGAAAGAATGGCAATCATCATGAAATCAACAAATAATAAATGCCGGTGGGGCTCTGGGGAAAAAGGAATCCTTCTCCACTGTTGGTGACTGTATAGACTGGTACAACCACTGTGGAAATAAGGGTGGGGGTTCCTTAATATTTAGGATTAGAGGTTCCATTTGACCCAACTACTTTCCTTCCACATGTTTTCCATTAAAAGCACACCACAACAAAATATATGCACCCATGTTTATAGCAGCGTGATACGTAATAGCTAAATCTTGGAAACAACCCAATGCCCATCAAGTGAGGAATGGATAAAAAAGATGTGGTATTTTTGTACAACGGAGTACTACTCAGCTATAAAGAAGGATGAACTCGAGGCTTTTATAGATAAATGGATACAACTCAAGACCATATTCATAAGTGAAATAAATCAGACCCACATGTGTAAGCATTGTATTGTCTCCGTCATATAAGAAACTGAAAGAGTAAATAAGTTCCAAAAGGTTCAGTAGATACTGTGAAAGGGAATGAAACTGCTCAAAAGGAAAGAACAACTGAGTTGGGGGGAAAAAGAGAAAAGAAGGAAATATATATATACATATATGGGCATATATATATACATATATATACACATATGTACATACAAGATAGCTAAAATAATTGCACTACTGATCCTATTAGTTCAGGGAAAGAAACTACATGAGCTTATATTGTTTGATCTGTTTTGCATACCCGTATCTTATAATCTGAGTAACTATTTTGAAGATAACAATATGCAATACAGTGACTATTGTTAATTTCTTATCAACTTGTTTTGAAATCCTATATCGTTTCTATTGCTTTGTTTTTTTCCATTGTTTTGTTTTCTTTTAGTCTCCTTAAAATAAAAATAAAAAAATAAAAGGGAATTCGGGCTGGGGAGTTTGGCTCAGTGGCTTAAGCGCCTGCCCTGGCAAGTGCAAGGTTGTGAGTTCAATCCCCAGTGCCACAAAAATAAATAAATAAATAAATAAATAAATAGGAATTATTACTGCTTTCAAATACTGAGAACATAATTCAGAATTAAGAATTATCTTACTCTTAAGCAAAAAATGTTATCATGGATTGTATCCTTTGGTGTATGTACCAAAATCTTACTCATGTCTATAAATATTTTATAGATAAAAATAAGATGTCAATTTCAACAGTAGTAATACATTTTCTTTGTTCTTTTTTTAATAAGTTACTGAGGTTGGTTATCTTATTAATCTTTTATATACCCCTCCTTTACTTCTTATATATACTTTTTATCGTTTGATAGATTTTGATTTTGCGTGAGATCACTATTTTTTTCTAAGTTATTGTAGCTTAAATCTTATTGGAAATAACATTAATACATAAGTCAATGCTCAAAACTCTTTTATGGACTTCCATTTCTTATCTATGCTTATCAGTTTGCTGCAGAGCATACAGACTGAGTGCAGCTTGCCACAAGTCTGATTATACAGCAAAAAACAGAGCATAGACCTCTCCGATTCCTGCTCTGCAGTTCAAGAAAGTTATGTAAAGGTGAGCGCACATGAGAAATGTACTCTCCTCTGTCAGTGCTTTAAAAAGGCCACAAATTCTCTTTACCAGACTATCCTACATCAATGAGTACTTCATTTTGACACTGTTCCTTTGGCTTTCAAATTTAAAACAGATGTCTGTAAGGAACAGGAAATTAAGAAGCTCTGTACTCAGTCCCTTCCAGCTATACCTCATGTATCACCCTACAGTGAGTTTTCTCTTTCAGTTACAAATCACAGTGAACACGGCCAAGCCAAGTACACGGGTACTTTTCACACAACTGGGACCAGTGAATTTATGCTACCCTTAAGCCTTGATGCACTCCACAGTTGGAGAGAATAAATATGTTTGAGGACATAAAGAGATCTCATATTTCTCAGGATGATCAAAAGCAATGTGATTCTTTCTAATTTTTTTTATTGTTTCCAAAGGTTTCAATACCCTTGTCATTCACTGGATTAACTAGAATCTATTCCACCATTTGAATTAACTGATGAACCAGTGGTGAATCACATGGATATTTCTGTTTGTGGTAGATTTCGAAACGTGACCTTTGTTGTAAAATTCTTTACTGAATTATCATTTTGGTGAGCCAAATAGTGGCTCAGGCATGTCTTTCAAACATTTGCATTTTACTTTTAAAATTTTATAAAGGCAAGTTTTTGGAAGTTTACTCACCAAAGAATTTCAAAAGATCTATATAAAACACTGCAACCAGATAGCTAGCTTTGCATTTCAGTCATCTAACAACTTAATTTTGAAAACAGAATTTTATCAGCTTTATAATAAATTAGTTTATTTGGAATCTTGATATACCACTTAGTATAGATATCTGCATCAATTTACATTTTCAAAATTACATTAAGTATTACTTGCCTACATTATTGAATTTTTGATTCTCTTTAAAATTCTGTATTCAAGGTGAGTAGCTCACTAACCTCACTGCATTCCCAGTCTTATAGTAAATACTGTGGCTATTTCCAGTGCAGAAACAATTACTTTTAGTTAAAGAGATAAAAGCTTGATTGCTGCTGGACTTGCATTTAAGTTGATTTATTTTGCAGGTGGCATAAATTAGTGTTTAATGAAGCCAAGATTTAAATAGAAATGAGCAAAAATTTGGCACTTAACATCAAGGATAACGTCAAGACTATTATTCAGTACACAGATTCCTGGATTTTTATGAATAACCCTCCAACCTCAGTTTATTTCCATGTCTGTTTAAGTCTAGTTCAAATATCACTGAATAAAATTTTATTTGGTTTTGCATGAGTAAACATCATATTGTCTCCCTAGTGCAAGAAGCTGAAAGAGTAAGTAAGATTCAAAATGTAAAATAGATATTGGGAAATGGGAAGAAACCACTCAAAAGGAAAAAGAAACTGAGATGGGGGAAAGAGAAAAGATGGAAACGTATGGAAAATTATGTGTATATATATACGTTGTATGTATATATATGTTTAATATATGCTATATATGTATATATACATATATATAGCATATATTAAACATATATATGTTATATATATGTTAAGATAGCTATGCTACTAATTTTTATTAGTTCATTTAAAGGAAAGATTTGTGCTTATACTGTTTGATCTTTTTCATGTCTATATCTTGTAATCTGAGCAATTACTTTCAAGCTAACAGTATACAATGTAGAGAGGTGTGTTGGCGTAAACCTATAATCCAAGCACTCAGGAGGTTGAGGCAGGAGGGTTGTTGCAAATTTGAGACCAGTCTGGTCTACAAAGTGAGCTCAAGGCCAGTCCCAACTACATAGGGAGACATTGTCTCAAAAAGAAAAAAAAAAAAAGAAAAGAAAATCACAATATATTAACTATCGTTACTCTCCTACTATCTTGTTTTGGAATTTTGTATCATTATTCTTTCTCCTTAATGAAAACATTTATACAATTTCCTTTCATTGAAATATAAGCTTATTATTCATATTCCAACACATATGAAAATACATGCTACTGTTTAGATCCAAATGATTTTCTTTTTTTTTTGGGGGGAGGGTGGGGGGATCAAACTCACAACTTCGCATTTTCCAGGCAAGTGCTTATGCCACTGAGCTAAAGCCCTAGTCCAGGTCCAAATGATTTATTAGAGCTACCTTCATCAATTATTCTGCATACTATATCTAAATAATTTCACTATATATAATAGTTAATATATTGTAGCTCCCATATTTCAAATTTATTAAAATATTAATATTAAACATAATGATGGATTTTTTTCTGTTGACTTTATTGTTTCCTCCAAGCTCTTGTGATTTGGAGGGTTTTTCACGTCATGTTTTCTTATATGGATTCCAAACAATCTGGAGATCATGACTACTTATTTTTTTAATAGCAGTTCTTTTGTTAGTACTGATAATTTTCTATCAATTTGTCTCATATAACTTCTCAACAGATAAGCCAAATAAAACTATTTTTAATTTACTTTAAGAGTTGAATAAAGTCACATGCTAATGTTTAAATGTTTGGTAATAAATTATTTTTCTTGAAGCATTTATCAACATTCATAATTTTACTGAGGGGGACATTTTTCTCAAACATTTGTAGAAACTAAACATTATCTTTTATTTCTTGTGACATTAGAAGTACAAGAGTATACTCCCAGAGAACTTGACTGCTGGGTAAGCTACTTTGTATCTTCTTTACCCAAAATAACCAATGTCATTGAGTCCCGGGGCTGTGGCAAAGGATTATAATTAGCCAAACCCAAATACATCACTGAAAGCAACTAAAGAGATCTCTACACCAGCAACAAAGTCTCCAAATTTAAGTATCCACAAACCTCAGCACAAAACAAAGCAAAACAAACAAAAACACAAAAAATATAGAAACATAGAATAATAAGGCAACAAATTTTCCCCAAACTCCCAAATGCCATCAGACCAATCCAGGGGTCACTGAGGAGCAGAATAGTAAATTTTGAGGTCATTGAGGAACAGAATACAATGCTCCAAGCAAGGAGCATTTCAAGAAATTTATGACTACCAAACAAGCATTGCAAAAAATTCCCAAGGATATCCTAGAAAGAGAAAATGAAACCAAAAATACAAGTAAATCAAAAAGAAAGAATACACCTGAAATGATAAGCAGTTAAGCAAAGTAGGGAAAAAATGAGGAAGTCAGCAATAGGAAAATAATTCAATGACAGGAATAAGTCAGCATCTCTCAGTAATAACTCTCAATGTGTATGAACTTAATTCCCGATTTGATAGACACGTATTGGCAGAATGGATCAAGAAAGAAAACCCAAGAAAGTCTGAGACAAAGCAGCAGAGCAGTGAGTGTCAGCAACTCAGCTTCTCTAGGACGAAGTGTCTGGAGTCTGGAAAATGATAACTTTGAGAGGAACCAAGTGAGAGGAAGGTACGTGGGAACCACAAGGGAACTGACAGGGGAGAAGAAAATAGAATTGAATGATACTGCAGAAAAGATGGACCATGACCCAGAGGAAAAATCATGTTGCTATCTACAGTAGCTGGCTAGCTGCTTGCTGGGGGTCAATGGGAAACTTAACAATTTCACGGCTCATAGAGAACTGTACTGAGTTCAGGAGAATCTTGTGCAGATGGAGACAAGTAGAACACGAGACACTGCTTCCAGAGACGTCCTTCAGAGTCAGCAATCTGTTAATGATTGTGGTACAAGTGCCTGAGGACACCGTCACATGGAGGAAGAGCTTGTGGAGATACCATTGCACTGAAAAGCTGGTTGTTTGAACCTGGTCCCCCTTGGCTGCTTCATACTGCCAAGTTCCCAGAGTCACGAGAGAAGAGCCGTCATGGGGGCTTGCTGGCAGTTGGAGGCAGACTGGGGGAAGTCTTCCTGAAAGGAGGGACTCATGATCACAGATTCAGTCCCTGTGTTCAGATGCCAGTTTCAGCCTGAGTTGCACAAAATTGGAAGCTCATGCTGGGGCCAAGTTTTCCCTGCTAAAGGATGATAGAAAGCAGTTTTACAGGATATTTCTCAACTAACCTTGATAGGTACCACTGTAATGGATTAGCCTGTTACTGCTAAAGTTGAATTGACTGCATATGAATAAATCTGACTCAGTGCACAATTTTGTGCCCATGAATTTGTCAGCTGAACTCACCACCATGTCCAGGGAGAGGCACAGCAAGAATTCCTCAGAACTAAGACTGGTTCAAATTTTGCAAGAATGCATGTGACCTGGCACTAAGATGTCTTCAGTCTGAGTTAACTCCAGTGTTGCAGTACAGGAATCCAAGAAGCTATTGAACTGTGAGCACTCAGAATGTCTGTCAAAGAAGCTACTCAGGAGTCATATATACATTGTCTCCGTGGAATATCTAACCTGTGTTCCCATTACAGGGTATAGGTGTAAGTCTTTGTATGTTTCTTCACTTATTTAGTAACATGGGTTCATGTTATATTCTTCTATGGTTTCATGTGTTTAAATTGTTAATTTTGTGTATTTGTTCTTTCATTGCCATCTAGACTAGCTGTCTAGGTTTTCTCCCTCACCTCAGCTCTTTATGTAGTTACTTCATATCAAACCTTCCACACAATATTATTGATTTTATTCTTTTTCTCAAGCACATAAATTCCTCTTCTCAAGTTTATTATTTCACCATACTTAGCTCCCTCACAATCACTCCCATCTTCACTAGTGTAATTCCTTGGTTCTGTCCAACCTAAGCCTTTGGCCTTTCTATAGGTTAGCTAGCTTATTATCCTCCCTATAAGCAAGTAATGATAATCACAAAGATTTCCTCAATCATAAAGGGAACCCACTTTCTCCAATTTCTTGCCTTTGTCCCACAAAATATACTCTGAAAACATTCATGCTAAACCATCAACTCAACTAAAACTACTATTCCAATAAAATCAGGCCCCATACAGTTCTTTTCTTTTTATCTGTCACTAGTCTTCCTTTAAAACTTCCCCCTTACTACCTAACACTACTCATCCAAACCCCATTTTTCCTACTCTACCTCATTTCAGAGCAACCATAAGTAATAAACTGTCTAATGTGCATGCAGAATAGACAAAGGGGGAAAGAAAAACTGCAAAAACTATAGTATAGAAGTCTTGTGAGATTAAAAATGTAGACACTGTTATGATAGAAACAATTCTTTGGGCAAAATGTAAGAGAGTAGAAATCACTCAAAGTAAATAACAGAAAGGGTACATATTAGCCTTGGACATAAAAACTTGAAAATTATTCAAGGAGAAACTAAAAAATCTCTGTAAAAGCTACACACTCTCCTCACTTCTCTCTTCCGCAACTTGTAATAATCCCTCTAAAAAGGAAGGAGGAAAAAATGAGGCAACATATACTCTAAAATATAGATAGATAGATCGATAGATAGATAGATACATAGATACATAGATAGATACATAGAGATAGAGATAGACATATAAATATAGAAGTAGGGGAAACAAGGAATTGGATCTACAAACCACCACTAACTCTTTCAAGGCAGAGCATGGGATCACAAAGTGGGTGCAAAAGAAATACCAGGTAGTAAAAACCTATGAAAAGTTATTAGAAGGGATGAGGAAAATAGATGAAGTAAAGAGGAAATGAACTAAAAGTTTACAGAAATTATATGCAGTATAACAATAAATTTCAGAAGAAATAGACAAAACACTAGATGAGCTAATAAAAATAGTTGAAAATTTGAATGACAGATCCAACATACTTGACCAAAGATGTCAGACAGAAATTTCTGAAAAAATTCCTCAAAAAGATGTCAGACAGAAATTTCAGAAATAAAAAACAGTATAGAATACACACATTGCAGAAATTACCAACGTAAAGACACAGTGTCTGATATTAAGGACAAAATAGTGAGTTATGAGAAAGAATTCAAAGCAGATAAAAAGAAAATAAGAGAACAAAAGAAGTCTATCCAATAGCTACTATATGACAACAAAAAGACCAATGTAAGATTAATTGGAGTTAGTGAAAAATTAAAGGCATAGATAGACGCACTAACATGCTTACAGAAATTATGGAAGACATTTCACAAATATAAGCAAAGAGTTTAAAATACAACTAAGCAACATTTATAGAACACCAAATAATTATGGTGAAAAGAGAATTTCATCAAGGCGTATCCTCATTAAATGTATAAATATCCAGAAAAAGAATGAAATTTTAGAGGGAATCAGAGAAAAACAAAAAATCACACACAAAGGCAAACCTATGATAATTTAGCAGATTTTTCAGCACAAACCCTGAAGACAAGAAGATCTTGGAGTAAAGTATTTCAATCCCTAATAGCGAATAACTTCCTATTCAGTTTAACTTACCCAGGAAAGCTATCCTTCAAAATAGAGAAATAAAGCATTTCCAATTAGAAAGACCAGTTTGAAAATACATGAGGTTAAAGAAGATGTAGAGAAAATATTTAAGAATATTCTCAACAGACACAATGATTTGAACATAGCTAAAAACAGAGGAAACTAGTGAAATCAATGGATGAAGAGCAACAAAAACAAATCAGAAAAAGAAAAACGAATGTCACACCAAAAGATCAAGAAGGTAATGACAGTAAATAACTAAAATGTCTCAGTGATATCTCTCAATGTTAATGACCTCAACTCTCCAATCAAAAGACACAGAATGTCACACTGGACTAAATGGCAGAATTCAACAATCTGTTGCCTTCAAGAAACTTCTCTAATTCAAACAGATAATTATATACAAAATTTAAACTATGGTAAACAACATTTTATGCACTAGGACCTTAAAAACAAGGAAAGGCACAAATTCTAATATAATATACAGTAAATTTCTACTAAAAATGGATTAGAAGAGGCATAGAAAGTCACTACATGTTAATAAAGGAAAAATCCAACAAGAAGAGGTAATGATGATAAACATATATGCACTGAATACTGGAACACCTATCTTCATAAAACTAAAACCAATGAAATTAAAAGATCAAATGGACATTAACACAATCATATTAAGGAGTTTTAATAACCAACTTTATCAAGGAGACAGATTAACTAAACAAAAACCCTCAAAAAATTTCAGAGCTGACCCACATCCTTGAATATATAGACTTACTGGATATGAAAAGTAAGCTACCTCTGTAAAACAGAGTATATATTCTTTCCAGCAGCACATTATACTTTTTCCAAAACAGACTACATGCTACTCTGCGCAGTCTGCTTAAGTAACTATAAAAGAATTGAAACCACCCCATGCATATTATCAGATCACTATACCATGAAAATAGAAATCAATGACAGAAGAAATTTGGGAAAGGCAAAACCTCATGGAAAATTAACAACATACACTTAAACAACCAGTGGGTCACAGAGAAATCAAAGAAAAATATTTTAAATGGAAGTTAATGAAAATGACTGTACAACTCAATGAAACCTCTCAGACCCTCTGTGAAAACAGTACTAAAAGAAAAATTCATTGAAGTCAATTCTCACATTAGGAAAATAGAGCAATTCCAAATAACTAACCCTAAGAGAAAACTTATGATACTTGTGGAACAAAGACAAACCACCCCCAAGCAAAAATTAAGGAAGAAAATTAAAAAGTTAAAAGCAAAAGCCAATGAAACCTAGATTCAAATAAATGGTAAAATAATGAATCAGAGAACTTCTTTAGAAGAATATAGATAATCCCTTAGCCAAACTCACCAAAAGAGAGAAGACTCTCATCAAAGCGATTAGAAATAAAAAGGTTCAATCACAATAGACATTGTTGAAATCCAGGAGATAGTAACTACTTTGAAAAAGCATGTTCCAACAAAATTAACAAATTTTAAAGAAATGGACAGATTCTTAGACACATACAAACTATCAAAACTACTCCAAGAAGATATAAATATGTTTAACAACCCATTAACAAGCAATAAGATTGACTCAGCAATAAAGTATTTACAATTAAGAAAAGCCAAGGAACTGATGGATTCACTGCTGAGTTCTACAAAACCTTTAGGAATGTTCCACGGTCAATACTCCTCAAACCGTTCAAAGAAATTGAAAGGGATGGAATGCTCCCAAATTCACTATGGGAGCCCCTATCACTTTGATCCCAAAACCTGACAAAGACCCAAGAAAAAAGAGAATTATAGGCTAATAACTTCAATGAACATAGGCACCAGAATCCTCAATGAGATATTAGGAGATAGAAGGCAGAAAATTATCAAACAGAGGACACATCACAGTCAAGTACATCGAATCATGGAGATGCAAGATTAGGTCACCCTGTGTAAGTCAATGTAATACAGCAAATGAAGATGTGCGATTTCAAAAGCCACATGATCATATACACAGGCAAAGAAAAGGCTTTTGACAGAATCCAACACCACTTCATGATTAAAAATGCCTGAATAAATCAGCTATAGAAGGATTATGCTTGAATATGATAAAGGCTACTTATGACAAACCCATACCCTGCATCATGATAAATGGGGAAAATGCTAAAAATACTGTCTCTAAAATCAAGAACAAGACAAGAATGTCCACTATAACCCCTTTTATTTAACATAGTACCTGAAATATTAACTAGAGAAATAAGGCCAGAGAAAGAAATAAAAAGGACCCATAAAGGAAAGAAATAATTCAAATTATTACTATTTGTAGATGACATAATTTGCTACATAAAAGACTTGAGGAACTCCACCAAAAAACTCTTGTAATTATTAGCCAATTTCAACAAAGTAGCAGGATACAAAATCTACACAGGAAAATTATTAGCATTTGTGTATACCAAAAATGAATAGTTTGAGAAGGAAATTATGAAAAAAATTCATCTAAGCTTTAAGAAAAAATGAAATATTTAGGAATCAATTGAGCCAACTGCTTTAGTTACTTTTCTCCCATTACTGAGGCAAAATACCTGATACCCAAAGTTAAAGGAGGAGAGGTTTATTTAGCTCACAATTTGTAGAGGTTCCAGTACATAATTGGTTGGCTCCAAAACACGTTGGCACATGGCAGAGGGACAATCATTCATGGTGACAGAAGACAGCAAAAGCAACAATAAAGGTGAGAAGACTTTTTTTGTCCCTTGTTTGTATGCAGGCTACCTGCCCTAAGGTGGGTGTAGCACTTACACCCAAAAATCCCAGCCTCGGACCATGAATCAATCACAAATTCTACATTGTCACCTATAGAAAGCCTGCCCCTAATGACTATATGAGGATTTAGGGGGTCATCTAGACACAAACCATAACATCAAGGAAGTTAAAGACCTCTACAAACAGAGCTACATTACTCTGAGGAAGAAGACTGAAGAGATCATCTGCAAATGGAAATATGTCCTCTGTGCCTGGATAGCCAGATACAATATTGTCAAAATAACCATATTTTCAATACTGCTATACAGATTCAATGCTGTTCCAATCAAAATATCAACAGCATACTCTACAGATCTACAGAAAATCATCCTAAAATTCATATGGAGTCAGAAGAGCCTCAGAATAGAAAAACTACTTTTGAGCAATAAGAGCAAAGCAGGCAGCACAGCAACATCTGACTTCAAGCTGTGCTACAAAACAATAGTGATGCAAAGGCGTGACATGAACAAGAACAGACATGCGGATCCATGGAACAGAACTGAGGCTACAGAAACCTCCCCATACATACTTAACTGTTTAATCTTTGACAAAGAGTCCAAAAGCATAAATTGGAGGAAATATAGCCTAATCAACAAGTAGTGCTGGGAAAAGTAGTTATCTGCTTGCTGAAGAATGAGCCACAACCCTATCTCTCACCATATGATAATTTTTTTTAAAATTTGTGTAAATATTTTAATACTAAATTTATTGAGACATCATGAGATTAATACGAATTACCTTTGGCCTCTGCAACTATAAAAGGTGCTTAAATTGGTGGTTATTAGCTTCCAGAGATTGATTAGTATGGTGCACTGATGCTGGGTAACCTTGGTCATTGAGACTGATGCATGTACATTGTCAGTTTCTTTTCTAAGATTTGACAGTATAGTGGGGTTTCTGCAATATACAATGTCATCTAGGCCCCCCCATATGATGGTAACACTATCGATTAAAAAAAAATCATACTATTTTTCTTTTCCTGAAATGTGTATACATGAAAACCAGATAACAGGTAAAAAGAGAAACAAATTATTGTAATTCAGTGCAGACAATTTCTCTAAAGTGTACCTTAACTTAGTGCCATGGTTTCATGTTATGTTCTTTGACCTATTAGTCTGGTTTTTAATCTGTATATATAATAGCTACATTTATAATGCCTTGTAAGATAAGTAAGTGAACATGATGGTAGAAAAGATAAAAGGGGTACAGGGGAGAAAAAAATGAATTGAAATGTTTTATGTACATGTACCAAGCCCCTACAATGAATGCAATAACTATGTATGGCAAATGTATGCTAATAAACGTTAAAAATATGGGTGAACTGACAGACAGCAGGAATACACATCCTAGATCCCCAATCTTGCAGATGCTCCCCAAACCCCTATGATGTCCCCTATTCCAACTCATAACGGGTTTCATTTCCCTGAGCACCCACACTCTACTCTTGAGTGTGTACTAAAATTTCTGCCTAATAAAATCGTCCTGTGTCTCCTGCTGATAATCCTGAAAGCTCTTTTTCTGTGATGGGAGTCAGGGAGCCTCCAAACTTATTCTATGTTTAGGGTGGTTACATTCCTCATCTCGGTTTCAGGAGCCTCCTCGGACCAAATTGATGACAATAATCAATACGCAGCCTGAGAAGAGTGTCCCTTTCTCTCACTTTCTCTGCCTTGCAGTCTTACCCTAAGAATTTAGCATCATCGATCAGTAGAGAGAGAAGCTGTCGTTCCATGGTACAATGCAGACTGTATCCCCACTGCCTGTCCCTAACTGTTTGCTTTGCGTTTCCAGAATAAGAAGCATAATTGCTTCAGGCTCTAAAGAACAGCAAAAAGAAAAAGCAAAACATTTTATTTTTCTTTCATAATTCATCTGGGTAACAAAACAAAGGAGTTCTATACCCTCATTGAATAAAGGAATTTTCTACATTATAGAACAACTGAAATATGAATACGTTACACATGCAGCATTTCAATAGCATGATGGTTGCCAAGCAACTGAGATCCATCAAGGACACTTAGCTTTTACAAATCTCCAATGACGAGAGAAAGCCACTGCTTTCCCACACAAGACACCAACAGAATTTTGTTGTTATTAATTTTTGTGTGCTATTTGCTTGGGGAAGAAATAGCAAGGGCAGATATTCGTTTCCAGGTGTAGAATGTATGCTATTTGGAATTAATAACTAGTCTTAGAGTTGGAAATAAAAATGTAATTTGTAAGAATTGTTTCAGAGGCTGAAGTGAACGGCCAAAAAAAAATGTATTTATTTCTGTTTTCCTGTGGATCTTGGACTTTGAAATTGTTTAAATTCTGAACAAGAATTAGAACTCATTCTGCTACTGAATAAATTCTTCAGAGTGAAAACTATTGGTATGAATACTCTTAAGCCACAAGTTCCTGGTGAAAAATGATAGTTCACAATACTAGCAGATAGTCTGCACAGAGAACAAATAATGTTTATTATGAAGCATAATTTAATAATTGCTTTGGGTTCAGTATGAACATTACTCTAAAGTTTTTGTAGTTTTGTCACTAGATAGGGTCCTTAGAGGTTCCTAAACCTGCCCTACCCATAGGAATAAGTTGTATGTTTGCTGCTTCCCATTGTGGAAAATAATGTTCATGAGTAGTCAGTAAATGGCATGGGAAGGATTTACTAAGCAGAATTTTAAAGATGCACATTGTACAATGGAGTGTAGACTCAAGAGAGAGAGAGAGAGACAGATAGAGACAGAGGGACAGAGAGACTATGATGGGGAACTGGGTATATTTATGGAATTTGGAGGTGATCTACGATGTGCATTTCTACTGTCCACAAGGTTATCCAAGCAGTGCACTGTGTTAGACTGTAAACCATTTATATGTATTTGAAGTTTACATATGATCTGTGGGGGGAATTACAATTTACAGGTGAGAAATAGTGATCTATTTTTCAGATCAAAAGGCCAATTTGCAGGTGAAAGGGAAATTTTCAGACTCATGTCTTTTTTAAAAAGTAACAAATGTGTTTTTTGTTTTGTTCTGTTTTGTTTTTTTGAGACAAGATCTTGCTATGCAGTTCAGGCTGGCCTTGAGCACACTTTGTAGCCCAGGTTGGTCTCCCCAGTTGGTCTAAAACTTGCGACGATCCTCCTGCCTCCTGATCACCCCAAGTGCAGGGATTGTAGGCGTGCGCCACCATGCCTGGCCTGACAAATATATAAACGGCTTGAGTAAATTTTATTACTAAAGTTGCAGTTCTTTTAAAGGTACTATTTTAAAATTCTAACTTTCCATGTTTTCTACCTTTTTTTCCCTCTAACATACCTCAGCTTATGTCAATGAGGAAAGGCTGTCCAGATAACTGTAGTGGGAGACTCCACCTGGAGGAAGGTAATTGAAAACGGGGATGTGGATAGTAATTGTGGCAGAGAAAGAGAAACACACAAGGAATCGCTCTTCCAGAATACAATGAGAAATGTTTGATTAATGTTTGTAAATCTCCAAAATATTTGGTGCGAGTGACTTTTTAAAGTGTTATTAAAATTAAGTTCTGAGTTTCATGAGTCACCATCATTGTCACAAGGAAAGGGCACCCCTAGGTCAGTGCTGTAGGTGGGTATTGTGCTACTCAAGGTGGCCCTTTGATTTGCCAGCCTCTGACATACAGTATCTAAATATGTTAACGTATTTAAATAGAAAATTAAAATTACATATAGAGAAAAAAATCATGTTATGACCTACTGTAAACTTCACTGTGTTAAAGTGGAGTAAATTTTTACAATATAATTTTCATTTTAGCAAATAATGCTTCCCCAAAAATGTGCCATCTGGGGCAAATCTCCCTCTCCACCTCCAACCCCCAGCTACATCACTGCCCTAGATACTGAAAAGTCCAGAAGACCAGGTCATAACACATTGGAGGCCTACTTGCAATATAATAAACAGGAGTAGGTAAATAAATTTCTCCATATAAATTACTCTGACCACGGAGTTGTTCCACTCCCCTCTTCAGAAGAACCTGCTTTGCAAATGATAATTGACAGACGACCCAGAGCGTGGTAGCGAGCCTACACCACACATACTGCACCGAGCTGTTTGCGTCATGGAAATATCTCACAGGTTCACCAACACTGGTCTAGAGCTAAAAACTGATTCAGCGTTTCTACCAGTCAAAAACTGAACTTAGCAGAAAGAGTTCACTGGTTCTCTCTCCTCTCACCTAGGAGCATTCAAAAAGAAAAACTTGGCTCAGGTCTTCCCCAAACTCAGGGGAAATTTTTGTCTCTTGCTAAGCTGATCCATCCTTTCCATTGCCTTGTAAATGAGAGATAACCTAAAACTTCCCTGGATTTTTCTTGATTCACCCAGGCATTTCTGTAATTAATCGCTTACATAACTATTCCCACCTCAGAAGAATATCCACTTCTTAGAAGACATACTGTGTATCTGGATGAAAATATTCAGCAGAGTGATTTTTGTTTTTTTGTTTTGTTTTGTTTTGTTTTTGCGGCACCGGGGACTGAACTCACAGCCTCGCGCCTGCCAGGGCAGGCGCTTAAGCCACTGAGCCAAACTCCCAGCCCTGTTTTTTTGAGGCAGGGTCGCACTATGTAGCTCAGGCCGGCCTTGCGCCGCGTTGTAGCCCAAGCCGGCCTCGAACTCACAACGCTCCGCCTACCTCAGCCTCCCGAGTGCTGGGATTAAAGGCGTGCGCCACCACGCCCGGCTAGCAGAGTGATTTTTGAATTCAACCTATATTTTCTCTAGAAATAGGCAAGTAATTAAAAAGAAAACTCCAAACATCTAGTCTTTGTCCGAGATGTTACTCCACAGATACAAATGATGGATTTTCCTACGATGAATTTCAGAAAGGATAAAGAAGATGGAAGACAACACTGTGACTTATTTCCTTCCTTAAAATCCCACAGACAAATCAAGGAGACACGTCCCACTTTCACATTATTAAATTGAGTTTTTAAACCATTTGAAACATAAATAACAAGAAATATATAAATATGTATATATTTTATTTTTCAATTTTTCCTTTAGTTTAAAGCAATAGCAAAACACATTTCTCTCATGTTCGAAACATTTGGTCACCACATTTCTCCCAAAGCCATACAGCCCTCTTCCAAATAGGAATTTTGAGTAGCAAATATGTTTTAGAGATAGAAATACAACTAGATTATAGTTCCCTCCCATAGTTCAAATTTATCTATGTGAAGTAATTCCAGCTTCAATGTATGTCCCAAGGTTTACTTCGGACCATACTAATATTTTACCTGGCTTAAAATTTTGTATAAAGATGAGGTAATATTTTTCTCATTCTATTTAGCATACTGAGCATGTTCCTTTTAAAATACTCATTAAAATATTCTTAATCATTTTTATTAAAATGTAAAGTCTATTATATGATCACACTGAAACTTCAAAACTGTAGGCATGTTTATAAATAATGGTATAGAGTAAATTTTCTACTTCAAAATTCCTATTTGGAAGAGGGCTGAATGGCTTTGGGAGAAATGTGGTGACCAAATGTTTCGAACATGCCTAATATCCTAAGAGTGGCAAAATGATATGCGAGTCTGCTTTCTATTACTATAACAAAATATCTATGATAATTAAATTATAAAGAAAAGGTTTATTTAGAAAAGGTTTAATATAAAGAAAAGGTTTTTATAAAGAAAAGGTTTAATGCAGCTTTGAAGTTCCCATGCAACATCAGTCAGACATGTTGCTTTAGGGCAGATTTAGGGGTGCTACTGTCTTCTTTTGGGGGTGATTTCTAGATTCCTCCTGCCATAAAAAAATTTGGTCAAGACAAGTACAAAAAAGTGGCCAAGTTTTACGTTTATTGAAGATAGGAAAATAAAAAGGTTCTGCAGAGAGAGTTTGGGGTGAGTAAAAGTAGGAAAATAATCACATTTTACGTGAGAGAGCAGGTGGCTATAAAAGAACACAGTAAAAAAGAGTTCACTGTCAACTATCCTTTTCGTGTCTCTCACTTCTCAGGCTGACATCAGGTCTAACCCATTCTATGGAAAATTTGCTTGAAATCTCATAAGAAATACATGTACAGAGATTTGAGAATTGTTCTGTGCATTTGTTCTGGAATTTTGTAATGAACAGGTCACTTACTTCTACTTCCACAGCCAGCTTTATCACGTCCTAGCTCCAACCTCATAATGGCAATGGAGGTATGGCATATAGTGGAATGAATTGCTCAGGAAGCAAGAGAAAAAGGAATAGGCTAGTGGTGACACTATTTCATTTCTCCCTGTATCACCTCCTAATGTTTCCACTACTTTCCACTAGTACCAACCTGAGGACGAAGTTTTTAATACATGGACCTTCAGCAAAGATTTAACACTTGAACTATTGCACTTTGTCACTATCCCCTTAATATTCCTGTCCAATTTATTATCACAACTGCATTCTTGGGTTCTAAAGCTGTAGAAAAAACATAGGAGCTAGGGGAAATAGAGACATAGGCAAGGTTGCAATTATGAGTTCTGTTCAAAGCAGAAGTGAAGTGAAGAGGACAGGTCAAAGGTTTTGAAGAAAGTAAAGCATTAATTAATATAGAAAACTTTCCTACTAAAATTTACAATCCAGTTCCTCCATGAAAATAAGGGAAGCGAACTTACAGAATGTGCAGTCCTGACTAGTCAGTGTCTCAGTTCAGAATCAGTCAGCTCATTGGTCAACTTTGACTACCAGTATAAGGCAAGTTTTCAGAAGAGTGATGCTTGACTGCTTCTTTGTTAAATGGGTATGTTTGTAGTTATATTATTTTTAGTTCTATGGTTGTGTATGGGTGTCTATTTATGTTCCTGTTTATTTTGGCTGTGAAAACACAAAACTGGCTGAATCCTTTCTCAGTATTTGACCATTTTATCTCCTTTTTGGTTGTCACTGAATGTCCCAAACTTACAATCCAAAATGCATCCAATCCATTCTCAAGAATCTCAAATTCTTCACCATCTCAGCATCACTTAAAAATTCTGCAACTCAAGAAAACCCAACTGTGAAAGCCTATAAAAATAAAAAAATAGAGTTATACTTCCAAGATACAATAGTAGAAAAGCCAGGAGGTAAGTGTATCTATTTCAAAAGCAAAGACTAGCAAAATTACAATGAGGTATAAACTCAAAGTAATGTAGGGAGGTAAGTTAGACAGAAATTAATATACAGAGAAAGAATTTTTTTTTTAAGAAAGCCAGTGAGAAATAAAGATTTCAGAATTGTGGCTGAAGTCCGAGTAATTTATATTTGGTGAGCCACTTTGAGAAGCAGGCTACCTGATAAATGGTAAAATGATAATTTTAGTTTGACCCCTGCTGTACCCACATCGTGACCTTGTATAAATTACCGGAGAAAAAGACTCCTCCTGTCTCTCAAGTGTTATCTCTCAATATACCTCCCCTACTCTTAACCTCCATTGTCCTTTGGAATTCATCCTTCAGTTTCAGGGACACAAACTCGGTACATCTGACATCTAGCAGGTTGGAAATTATATTTCTCTTGAATCAAAAGCAAGACCAAAACCCAATAAGGCAAACATTAAATCTTAAAGTTCTACAGCTAGAGTGGGGGCATAACATCAAAGGAAGTCAGTCACCGAAGGCTTGAGAAGAACTACCTCTGCAATGCTGATTGTGGGCACATGGCCATGGTGAAGCTGTCTCTTCTGGCCAGCTTTCCCTGATGAGTGCTGCATGTTGTTAGTTTCTCTACCTACATGGACTCACCGCTGCAGCTTCATCCCTCTTCTCATAGCTCCACTACGTATCACCGCCAGCCCCAGGACCCCAAATCCTCAACACACCTCCTGTCTTAGCAGGCTTTGAAATCTTGATGGGAACTGCCATTATTCCATAACTGTATTGTTTTTGTTTTGTTTTGTTTTGTTGTATCTGGGATCAAACTCATGATGTTGTGCTTACCAGGCAGGCTCTTGTGCCACTGAGATAAACCCCCAGCCCCGTAATTGTATTTTTTATGGTCACAAAACCAGTATCAAGCTCTACTAACAACAAGAGCTATATGTAGGCCCATTTGAAACAGAGCTCTGATGGTGTCAGAATGCCTTACAAGCTAAACATGGCAATAAATCCCTGCTGGGAAGGTCGGGGTGCACAGGGCATCTAGGGCCTCTTTTCTGAAAAGATTCTTTCTTGAAACAAATTTTAATTTCTACATTTTTTAGTCAGTGAAGAGTGGTGTGACCATGGGAATTTCTGAGATGCCTTCCGGGTATTTTTCCTATCACTCCAATGTAAAGCACTGTTCTTTTTTTAATCAATTAATTTTTTTTATCAATTAATCTCTTTAACAACTCCCTCTTTGGCCCATACCTACTCTTTTTTTTTTCCTCCCACCAGCTGTAAATTTTCCAAATCTTTTTATTTTGCTTTAGTTTGCCCCTGATTTTCACTGTAAATCTGGTGAAAGGCAGACGATAATTCCCATACTATAGCTTGATATTTTTTAGCATTGAAATTCTTCCCCCCTAATAAACTAGTCCATTGCCTTTAAATTTGGCTTCAATATTTGTTATGGTAAGGAGAATAAGGCAGCCATAATTTCCCCTACAAGGGTGACCTCTACTGGAGTTCTCAAAAGCGTTCTCACCTCCATTGGAAACATCATCAGCATGTTCTTTACTGTCCACATTTCTATCAACTGTTTGTTTGCTGAGTCCCCACTAGAATCATGTTAAGCTCCACATACAGCATTCTAGGTTTTCTTTGCACTGTTTTCACTCTTCCAAACTTCTCCCACAAACCAAGTCTTAGAGTTCCTTTACCATGCCACACCAAGTATCACAATGATCCATGCCCAGACATGAGATAAGATAAAAGAAATAAAAACTAGATAAAAAGAAGAAAAAAAATCAAGATTTAAATGTGTACTTAATTGTAGCTTCAAAACACAAAAGCCACTGAAACATTTTTCCTTTGCAGGAAACTCATTTAAAAAAATCCTAACATCTTAAAAAGAAAATAAGCCTGCAAATTTGAGCTCTGAATCTATCCTTTTCAACTTGAAATTGCATTTCCTACATTGTCAGAATGCAGCAAAAATTGGCAGGCTGTGTATTTCAACCTCAAATATATGTAGATGGCTTGCGTTGTAATCTGACAGAAAGAAGGAATACGCATCCTAGATCACCCATCTGTTATTTTTTAAATTTTATTTTAAAGAGAAAAAAGAGAAAAACAGAAAATTCATGAAGTAAACATAGCAAAACAACAACAACCAAAGCAAAATGACAAAAACAACAACAAAAAAATAGCTATAAAGATTTTCTAAAAAAGATGGTAAGAATTTAACAATGGTTGTTTTATGGCACATTGTTATCTTCAAAATAGTTGCTCAGGTCACCAGATACAGGAATAAAATGAAACATTAAAATGGAAAAAAAAACA
>RJWM01028640.1:0-25418 GCA_004363535.1 Dasyprocta punctata
GTTTCTCTTATGTATGACCATTCTTTTATGCTTTATTGGTTTCACTCTGAACTATTTCGCTTGGTTATATTAGACCTGATGTTATGGGTAGTTATTTCAATAATAACAAGAGGTATTCTAAGGGGAAAGGAAGGAAGGAAGAGAAAAGGAAAAAGACATAAATTTATAAATATGCATAAATAAGACAGTTAAAAAAAACATATTGCTAAATACAATAGCTATTGAGAAAGAAAAGTTAATATACCTGAATTGATAAATCTTACATGTCTATATCTGTCAATACGATCAACCCCTATGAAGGTAATAATATGCAATATTGTAACTACTGTCAAACTTCAACCACCTCAGTGTGTAAACCTACAATGTTATTGTATCAGATCTTTTGTTGTTGTTTGTCTGTCATTTTTGATTTTTGTTTCTATCTTCTGTATCTATTTTCTCTTAAATAAAAAAAAGAGTCCAATAAGTAGAATATTGATTTTTTCAGCATAGATAATTGTTAATTAACTCATCTTTTCAGATAGACCTAAAATGTTACTAAGTCCAGAACAGTTACTTAAACATTATTATATCCATAAAATTATAAATGTAGATTTAAATTAAACAGTGTAATTTTAATTATTAAAATTTTTTATTTATAGAAATTTTATTTGATTTTTAAAATACACTTGGTCATTGCCTACAGTTTTTTACTCTCTTCATGTATTTTCATTTATGTCTTCTATTCGTTTAACTATTTTTAGAATCTTTGTTCTAATACTCGAGTGACTGAAATGCCTGTTTCTTTCTTCCATTTGTTATTTTTCCTTATAAAGAGGCTTTTCTTCTTTGTCTGTGTATTTATTCCTTGCTGGTGAAATACAAATGGTAGAGCAGAAACCTGAAGCTGGTAGAAATAAACTTTTAACAACTCTCTGTATTTTATTTTTCTGATTTGTTTATTTTTTTATCTGTCTATTTCAAGGGGTCTGCAATCCAGGTTATTCTTCCAGATAGGATTGTGTTTGCTTCAGTTAAGCCTGTGACCACTCTGAATTACATCTACATATTGTGTTATTTTAGTTTGCCTAGGTAATAAAGGTCAGGGTAAAGAATTTCTCGATTTTCAGTAACGCATTTTCTCCTCTTTTTCCAAGGTGTCTAAATTGTGGAGAGTTGATATTCTTTCAGCTATCTTGACAGAGGGATGTTTCTTCTTGACCTTGAGCAATTCACAAATTGACTGTTCAAGTTTTCTAAGAGAGAATCTCTTCTTTTGCATTCCATCTTTTGAGTGGGACATGAGACTTGTTTCAGTATTTTATGTAACGAAATATCCAATAAGAAGTGAATTTAGAATTGACCGAGAAGCACTATACATATAAAGCATAAATCATGAAGACAGAAAGCCCATGAATACTGTTTTGACAAATACCAGGAGTAGGCTAGTTTTTTTGTTTTTGTTTTTGTTTTTTACTTTTGGAGACAGTGTCTTGTTATATAGTTCAGGCTGTCTCACTGTGCTCACTTTGTAGCCTAGGCTTGTCTTGAACTTGCAACCATCCTTCTGCCTCAGCATCCCAATTGCTGGGGGTACAGGTGTGCACCACCACGCCCGGCAGGGGTAGGCTGGTATTGAGGATGTGCGCAGACTCTGTGACTACTGGCCTGTGTTAGACAAAGTTTGTATAGCTGAATGTTGGAGAATGTGAGCAGGATGGCCACAACTCACAAGAGCAAGTACAGTAACATTTCTCAGACTAGGCAGCTACGCAAGCTTCCAGATCTCAAAATATTCATTGACACAAGTCTCACCATTTCAGATGGTAACATGAGTCAGTCACGTTCACATTGAAGCTTCTGGAAGCTGAGCTGACTCCAAATTCATGTTAAATGCATAAAGCTGAAGCCATTTGTAGGTAGCTTAATTTGGCTGTGTGCTTGAGACCCGTCATCTCGGCCAGGTGTATCTACTCAGTCTCAGGGTTACACACTGTACCATCTGACCACAGAGTACATTTTAGTACAGAACACTTGGGCAAGGAATGTAGCCTCCATTTATCACTGTGTTCAACCTTAGACTGGCCAAATATGGTACCAGGACATTTCTGAACTCAGTGCTGTGGCATGAGAACAAAGATCATTTCCTCAAGGTTCTTTGGCTATGGAGTTTATATACAAATAACCGAAGGTCAGAAAACATATGTCTGGTAGAAACAGAGTTTGTAAGTGATTATGGATAGTGGTTAGGGGCCCAAAGGGATTACATATCACAATCAGGATAATTTAAAGATTTTACCTCTAAGAGGGATAGATTACAAAGGTGTGTGTGGCATTACTGTTGGTGAAATACAAGTGACAGTGCAGAAACCTAAATCTAGGAGAAACAAACTTTTGCCAGCCCTCAAACTGAGTGGACATAACAAGAACCCAGAAGGAAAGAATGTCTCAAAAAATAGCCACTTAGAGAGGAGAAGTGATTTAAGAGGAGAAGAAACATAGCTTAAGCTATGATAAAAATGATTTAACAGCATTTTAAGAGCTTCATACCCAAAGGAAATAAATATTTGACATAAGTGTGCTCAGTTTCCATCCACCTTTTCCGGCTGGCTACATTCACTGGAAATCAAAAGACTGGGAGCCCATTGATGTGAGCCAAGCAAATCAGCGCCTTTAGATAGTGAGCAAGAGAGGAGAGTAGGCTGGTGGAGGGGCTATATTAGGTAAAAGATTTCTGCCATGCAACGCAAGATCAGTTATTGACTAATCCCTATGTCAATTTGTAAGTCAACTGAAATCTCAAATACTTCACACATGTATCATCAGGAAAATTTCTGTACTCATATTAACAAGAGTATCTCAATGTGCCAGTCATACTGATTTTCTTCATAGAAAAAATTTCCCTAATCTCGCCTACATGATTCTTTTTAGATGCTATTCTGATTGTATGTCTTCAAAGCTTTCCCAAAATGTTCTCATTTTCCAGGATCTCTGCCACTAGTCTATTTATTCCTCCTCAAAAATTTTTTGAACTGCCTTGGATAAAACCCAGGTGGACAGATTATTTATTGATATTGGGTCATTCTAACTCATTTATCATTTTTGTCTTACTGATGCTGAGCTCAGTGCAGTGGAGGATGCTTCCAGGTCAGAAGAATGCTTGCAAGACTTTATCTTTTTTCAGCAATTGTGTAGATAATGGCTGTCTGGTAACTTTCATTGATGTGCATAGTACACTTATTACACCCTGTGGAAAATTCCTCTCATACAGGATTGTCAAAACTTAAAATGTGAATATTGAACTGAGTTTGGTTTCTAATGAAAAAATGGGAGTCCGAACAGTGTTAGCAATATGATATTGTCTTGTAGAGAAGACTATATTTAAAGGAGGTGCAACAGAGTTCCCTTCTTCTTCTTCCTCTTCTTCTTCTTCTTCCTCTTCTTCTTCTTCCTCTTCTTCTTCTTCTTCTTCTTCTTCTTCTTCTTCTTCTTCTTCTTCTTCTTCTTCTTCTTCTTCTTCTTCTTCTTCTTCTTCTTCTTCTTCTTCTTCTTCTTCTTCTTCTTCTTCTTCTTCTTCTTCTTCTTCTTCTTCTTCTTCTTCTTCTTCTTCTTCTTCTTCTTCTTCTTCTTCTTCTTTTCCTCTTCCTCCTCCTCCTCCTTCTTCTTCGATCACTTATAATGAACTAGTTGATATTCCAGATAATTTTCAACTTGATATTTAATTAGTCATACAAACATCACAAGCCATACAATCTATAGCAAAAACAATTTAAGAATCCAGAAGAATATGATTTGATGACATTTTAAAAATCTTTATAACCAAAGTAAAATAAATATTTGACATAATTATGCAACTGAAGCATACATTTTTCTTTAGAAAAATTTATTCTAGCCACACTCCTGCTTTACTTAAAACCTTCAGTACTTGGAATAATGCTTAACAAAAATGCAGTATCCTTGACATGTCCCCAAAAGCTCTGGATGTTCTGGCCTTCACTGCTTCTCCAGCTTCAGTCTGTTCATTGTCTCTACTTACACTAACACTGTCTGGATTGTTCTTATCTTTGTTCTTGAAAAAATTTGCTCATTTTTTCATCTTTTAAATTCATTGTGGTTCCTTTAAGTAAGCCATCCTTCCCTTTCTACCTCAGTAGTTCCCCAGTACTTTATTTATTTTATTTTAAAGAAGTAAAGCAGAAAAAAAGGTACAAGTAATACAGAATTTTAAAAAAAGTAAGAAATCAATACTAGTCAATATATTACATTGTTAACTTCGAAGTAGTTGTTCAAGTCATGAGATCTAGGCATAAAAAATGATCAATCAATGAATGACAACACAAACTGTTTTTTCTGATGAACCAATAGAGAATCAGTAGTATAGGTATCTATCTTGCATATTTATACATGTATACAGCAATATGTGTATATCTACAAACCTATAATCTTTTCTTTCATTTCTCCTTTCCCCTATCCCAACTATTCTTTAATTTTGAGCATTTTCTTTCCCTTTCCTTATTACAATATCTATTGTACATTTTGGATCTTATTACTCTTTCAGTTCAGTTTTTTTAAATTGTTATTTATTTTTACACTAGGGAGACAATATGATATTTACCAACGAGCACCCTCTATTTTTTCTTCAGATTTCTAACCATACTCTGCAGTTACACTTTTGTTTTTTTGATTGTTTCTCTAACATCTGCCTTGTATGTCCCATGTAGTCTAATTTTTCATGTGGTATCTCTACAACTGTGTCAGAGGGCTGCCAAGAGTATTGTGATCATCATGTTTATGCCCACGCTGGCACAAATTCACGTGGTGAAACCTAAACCTCAATGTGAAGGTATTTGAAGGTGGGGCCTTTGGGAGGTGGTAGGCCTTGAGGGCAGAGACCTCATGGAGCAGACCAGTGCACTTATAAAAGAGGCCTCACAGAGCTGCCTTACCCATATGCCACGTAAGAACACAGTGAGACGGCTCCCTCTGTGTGTTAGGAAGCGAGACCTTACCAGTTCAAGCACTTCCCAGTGACTTCGTTTTGGACGTCTGGCCTCCAAAACCGAAATATATACATTCCTGCTGTTCATAAGCCACTCAGTCTGTGATATTTTATTGTATCAGCCTCGGTAGACCAAGACCAGGAGGTAGTCATGCTTAGTGTTACCTGTGCCACCATGCTGCAATGACTTCACTGCAGCATAGTAAGTTTTAAAGGAGTAACAGAAAAACACACTCACCAAACACATCGAGAAGGTCCTACATGCATGTTCAAGTCGCTGGTTCCTTAAAGAAAATAACTGAATCTTTCTTTCAAGTGTATACAATAGTAAGTGGATGATAATTCAACTGGTGATAAAGGACTAAATGATGTAGAATAAACTCAAGCAGTTATTTAAAAACTCAGTGTGTAGTTTAGAGGGCAGCTCAAGGAACTGAGAGCTGAGAGTTGAGCACTGTGTTCTGATGCTGTTGATTAGTCATGTGACTCTTGCCAAGTCACCTGCTTGCTAAAGACATGGATAAAAGTTATAAAAGTTATAAAAGTTAAGTTATTTCCTCATGCCTTTTTCAGTATTACTGCATATGACAATTATGAAAATTAGAGGGTAATGCATGAAGAATCAGGGATATGAAAGTAAAAGTTAGGAAACATTTGGAAACTTTGGTGAAAATTCTTTCTACCTTACTTTAGTGTTCTTTGTCTATCCTTATTTCTTTATCTTTTTTTTTTTTTTTTTTTTTTTTTTTTTTTTTTTTTTTTTTTTTTTTTTTTTTTTTTTTTTTTTTTTTTTTTTTTTTTTTTTTTTTTTTTTTTGTAGCATTGGTAGGTGGAGAAAATCTCATGTATGGTTAAGATACCCATGTTACCTCTGTTTGGTGGGGAATCTCAAAGCTTTCTGCTCATGTTAACTAGAAGAGAGTTTCTGGAAGATATGGTTTAATCCATTGTTGTGTAAATGTGTAAAGAATCTTTGACATACATGAGTCCAGATGGAATAGATATGCCTTAGCGAATACTTATACAAGACGGAAGGTTCTGAAAAGCAGATTTATAAACAGTCTGTGCAAACTCAGTAAATAAATGAGTTGATGTCTACATTCTGTGCATACATTTCAATCCAGGGAAGCATTTCCGTAATTAAGTTCTCCATAACAAAAAATAACCTCTGTAGTGCAGGTTATAAATGTGCATTTTTGGACTTGTAATGAACTGAAAACTAAGTTATTACTCTGAAAATGATATATACTCACTATCATCATAATTGTAGCCATGTGAAAGGTTAAAATAGGGACATTCTACGATTTCCCATCTGGAAACTTTTATAGTTGGTGCAGACCAAAGTGAGATTGTAACTGGGCAATTCCTTAATTGTGAATAAAGACATATGTGTTGGCCCTCCTGTATTTGAAGACACTTTTGCTGTTGTTCAAACAAGTTTCATACCATGTGTAATTTTTTTAATGCTTACTACAGAGCTAAATTTTCACTTATGCCAAATCTAGTCTAGAAGACAAGGATTAAAATTTTATCTATAAACCTAGGCAAGGTGACACATGGCTATAATTCTACCACTCTGGAAACCTGAAACAGGAGGATCACAAGTTCAAGCTCATCATTCGGGCAATTTGGTGACTTTGGAAGACCTTATATTGAAACCAAAAATTAAAAAACAACTGGGAATACAGCTCAGTGCAAAGGTCCTGAATTCAATTCCCAGAATGGCAGTAAAAAATTATCTCTAAATGTGTAATAAATTTTGGATGCTTAGATCCAATTATCAGTTCTAATTTTATTAATTACTGACATTATTAGTCAGTGAAGGTAAAGAAATGATGACAGAAAAACAGAATGGAGTCAAGCGATGTTTTCATTTTGAAAGCTGAATGTTTTGTGCAGTGCTGACCTTAAACAATCATCCTTGACTGATAAGAAAGATAAAGAACACCAAGAAAAGTTAACTGATTGTTGCATTGGGTGCTTAAGTATGTAATCGTTTTCACCTAACCTTGGGGCAAAAAGGTTTCAATTGAATTGTTACTTGAATTGTCATATTTATGGCAAATCTCAGCCATCTTCCCTCCAAAATTGTATCTGTAGGTATTTTTAGGGCTTATCCAAGGTTCCTCACAAGTGGACCTAAACAATCTTTTCATGATCTTATTGCTTTTTCACCTTAGGATGAGTTTTTATAGCGAAGTGCAGAACTTGATTCTAGTATGCTTTGTGATTTTGTATATGAGAAAGATTTGTTTCCATTTGTGGGTTGTAAGGAATGAGTTGACAGTCAGAGGACACTGTGAGAGAAACAGGTGAAAAGGAGAACCAAGGAGGACACAACAGAAAACAAACACTCCTTACTCCAATTCTTCAGTCCGATTCATACCCCACTCTGCTGTAATTTCCATGAGGACAAGGATTTGGGTTTGTTGGCTTTATTACTTTACCTCCATATGAGAAGAATGCCTCACCCAAGGTAGGCCTTCAAATATTTGTTGAACAAGCAAATGATGATATTGAGTTTGATTAAAATGAGCACTCAACCCTGCCCAAGTCTATGGTTGATGCATAAAGATAATAGCAAAGGTGTACTTTATTCAGTGCATTTTAAGGGAAACCTTAGACCTTCAATCCTTACCTTGTTTAGATGTAGGAGGTTTGTACTACCCTTTGCTTGTGAATCATCCTGTTAACATTTCTAAGTAGTTGCCAGAACTCCCCAAAGAATTCCCATATTAAAGATAATATATTTCTCTAGGGAAATTCCTCAAAGTGCCAAAGGTGTCATTAATTGATTAGATGATAACTACTAGTGCTAAGGTTTGTGGGATGAGTACAGAACTTATCTTAGTGCCTTTTGGTAACAATCAACACTAACTTTGAAAGCATAGACGATCAATCCAAAATTATGCTGTTTTAAAATAAATACTGCTTCCTTGGAAGGGAAAACCTTCAAAGTGAGTTGGAGTGAGGGAACCTGAAGTAGTATGTGGAAAGATGACATGTATTCGTCTTGTAGTCATTGTGCCTTCTATAACAGTGTGATTTAAGTTATTTTAAGATATAGGATCAGATATTTGAAAATTTCTAATTTGTCATGGAAGAAGGCTTTAAACATAATGGGAAAACATTTTAAGAAAAAGAATTACGTGCTTTTATCATAGTAGTGTCAAATTGCCATAAACATTTTCTAAACTTCACTCTGTTTCTGTACTTCTCTTATCATGACCTGGCTATAAATAGTTTGTGATTGGCACAGGTCTCCGCAGTACTTTGAGTAGCACAGTTCTCTAGGAAGATCATTCTAGGTACCACTAAAATGTAGGGGTGCAAGGGGCACCACCAAATTCTTCCAGGCCTCTGCCACCAAGTAGGTCCCACAGACAAAGGGAAACAAGTTGAAATGTGAAATGTAACCAGTACCAAGAGAAATACATATTGAGCTTTATTGGTCCTAAAAGGAAGGTGCCACTGGGAGTGACTTACGTTAGAAAAGCACCATGAAGTGGACTCATGAGACATCAGTGAGACCTTAGATAAGTGAGGTAGGCCTGTGGAGTATAAAGAGAACAAATCCATTGTAGATTGAAGAAAAAAAAAAGTGAGAAAAAGAATGAAGACAAAACCTTGGGGATGGTTTTAGAGAAATAGTTATTTTGATTTGAGTGAAGGTACTGGGTAAGGCCTTTTAGTAGGCAGCATACTCTTCCCGCCTTCCCCAAAAAGACATTCCCTATTCCCAGGATTATCTTACTCTTTGACATATCATGTTACTGTACATGCCAAAAGATTTGCTGCTATAATTTCATTTACTGATTTATTGGTCTTAAAAGTGAGAATTTATACTGGGTTACGTAAGACTATGAGCCATTAAAACCAGGCCCTTTTGGGTTTTTGTCACAAGATGAAGGCAACAGGTGTCGTCAGAGAGATTACAAGCACAAGAGGACATCAGTGCACCACTGATGGCTTTGATGAAGGAGGGTCACCAATCAAAGGATTTGGAAGCTTCTAGAAACTGACAACAATTCCTGGTCAACTCAGCAAAGAGATAAGACTTCAGTCTTACAATTGGGCGGAACCGAATTTTGCCAACAGTCTGACTGCTCCTGGAGGTGGATCTTCCCCCAAGCCTCTAGCTGAAAGCCAGATCAGGTAGCACTTTGATTTTGATCTTATGAGATCTGAGTCAGGGTTCCCATTTGAGCTGTCATGGATTTTGGACCCACAAAATTGTGAGATGATAAATAGATATTTTAAATTGCTAATTTTGTGATAGTTTGGTATGCATCGGTAAAAAAATTAATACAAGGGTATCCTGGTGTTGGCTTTAAATACAGCACTAGGTACAAATGTGAGAAAATTCACTGTTAAGCAGTTAGGGCAGGCGTCCTCAGGAACTTGCAGAGTTAGGTCCAACTTAGGCCAAGAGATAAATTCATGTAACCAACCATCTCAACTTCCTTTCTGTCTGCTCTATTTCAGTAGTGACTGACAGTAAAAGCAGTAGGACAAGGCAGAGAAGAAAATCTCTTTGGCTTTCTCAGAAACAAATTCTCTGAAGTTCTTTTTTCTTTTCTTTTTTTCTCTTTGAGATGGAATTACTTCATCTCTGAAGATCTGTTTGAACTTTAAGACTGAGCTTCACATTTCTCTTGTGAAGGAATGTCTAAGAGCAATGAAAGAAAATAAAAACCGGTGCTTTGAGGGTACTGCATGATTCATTCTGTTCCAGATTTTAGGGAGTATTATTCCACCTTCCCAGGGAAATGTAAATCCCGAACTCCTATTATGATTTTGGAAGGAGACTCGTGCTCAGCTGACTTCCAGACTTTAACTTTATGCTTCCCTTGGCCTTCACCGAAGGCCACTACCCACGAGCTGGATGTCTAGGTGTGTGCACTCCTCTCTCCCTCTGCTCAAACATGGGCACAAGCTTTACCTTTTGTTTCCATTAGCACAATTTAGACAGACTGGAACTTCAAAATAACAAAGGGAAAAATGAAAAAAATACCCAGGAGATATAAGCAATGTAGATGGTTTGGCACTCAAAGCACAGGATCCGAGTTTTACTGTGGAGCATTCCACTTTGCACTCTTTCTGCCGCCTAGAACTGCATGCACCTGTAGTTTGCAAGAATTCTCTTCACATTCTGGCCCAGCCCACTGTGGTTGCCACTATCAATGCTTGTCATTTAGATGAAGTGTTATAAACACGTTCATCTTCATGAAATTAAAAGTCATTGTTTTCTGACTATAAAATCAGTACCTGTTTAGCATGTAACGTTTAAATACATTAAATTATGAGAAAAAATTAAAATTCTATAATCTCACCACCTAGTTACACATATAAGCATTTTTTGGTGATCAATTCTATTGTCTTAATTGCAGATTAGATGAATTGACCTTTCTTCTTCATTAAGATCTGGAGAATGGACTATTCTCCGCCTCCCATGAGTTCTCAATTCTTACCTTGCAAAGTGAAGAGTCCAACATATCACTTTGTCTTTCTGTTAAGCCTTCAGAGGTGTGGATTTCTCTGGTTACAGCATTATGCAAGCACATATAATTTGTCTTGCTAAAGTTTACGGCAGTTGAAGTTAAATACTTGTAGATGAGAGTATGTCTGTCAGACTCACCTTTGTTTTACTTAGCTTCTGTGGGCATTTGAGAGTGTGATCATTATGTAAAGGAGATAATGGTAGTATTAAATAACATAATAATTAGGGTCTTCTTAGAACATAGCTTACGTAAATATCTAATAGAGGAATATTCTCTTCATACAAACTCATCCTGTTACACATTAGGGAAGAAATACAAATAATGGATCATTATAGAAGGAGAAGGCTGCAAATCTAGTACAGATGGAGTTCCTATTTGGAGGCTGTAGAATGATCCTTTTATCCCTGTGCCTTAAGAATGTTCTGTGTTTGCCAACCAAGAAGTCAAAGGTTTTCAAGTCTCATAGGTCTGAGTTTAAATACTAAGGTTATGTAGTGGGAGTAGCACATGAAGGCATTGATGTGCATAACATTTTGCTGGAGATTAATTGACTAGATTGATCCTTCCCATATAAGATAATGAGGAGGCTGAAAGAAACAGCATCTAGGATGAAAGAAAAAAGAGGTCTAGATTCCAGTGCCTGGCCTAGGGTTATGTCCAAGCCAAGCCTCAAAGTGAGGGACTTAAAGGGGAAATTAATGAACGTGATCAGGAATGCTGAACATAAATCTCACCTACTACACTATTTTGCTTGCACTTGGTTCTGCTTCCCAGGCCTGTCCAATTTGTTCCTCAGACAGTCAAATAAATCATTATTCCACCAGCGGTGATAACTGTTCCAAAGAACCAACTATCGGACACCACCCAGCCAATCCTCCAGCTCTGAAATATGCCAGACATTCTTGGCCTCTGCTTAGAGGAATAAATGGATGAGGAGAAATAAGCAATGCTGATTGGAAAATGATTTTTAAAATGTAGGCTAGGAGGCATCGTTTTCACTTTTCCCAGGAGGGCATTCAAAGAAGACAGACAAGCCGATTCAGCTTTCTCCTACACAGATGGCAGGAGGGGTGTTCTATAAAGACAAAGCTATCTGACATATATAATGTCTCAATTTTGAGTATTAACTAAATATTAAAAATACACAGCTGAAATATTTTCTGTTGTAGTTTAAAGTTTTCTGGATTGCAGTACTAAGAACATTATATTCCCTTGGGACATCTAAATAATTTTTTAGTTAAAGATCTTAAATAAATTATTTTGGATATTTCCTCTAAATTGCATTTGGTTATTTCAAATTATAAATTAAAAAGAATGTTCTTAGATCTTCATGTAATTCTATCTTGATTTTTCTTGGAATAAATCTCTATGGCATACATTGTTCATATTTTTAGTTATTATTCTAGTATTTTCATAAAGACATTTGGTTTTCATACAGTATTCTCAAGTCTAAAATGAATACAGATTAAGTTTATATAATCTGGTATTATCTTTGTGTAATTAAAATATTTTGGTATTGTTTTAAATAAGCAAGTCAATCATTTATGTTTCTTTGGTTGTAAATCAGTAAAAACAAAAAATTTTCTTTTAAAATAGTCTCTACTAAGGGCTTATTTTTCTAAAAATTTATATTTTGTGAGTATTTCTTTTTATTACTATAGACTTAATACTAAACTCTAAAACTACAGGTATAACACTGTATAAGGCAATTTATAATGTGCTTTATAGCCGAGTAAGTTCTTCATTGGTAGCAATAACTCATGCAGAAAACACTTGACATAGATCTTGATTCTTCATGTTGAAGTTGGTCAGAATTTGGAAGGGCAAAAATCAGCTTGGCTTCTCATATTTACCTTTAACTGACCAGAATAAATGTATTAGTATATGTTGCAGATATATGCAGTGAATGAGGTTTATATGGAAAAGGCTGCTACATGCTTATTCAAATTCTTTCTCCCTCCAGTTCACACTTAAACTACATTTCCCTATGTCCTTTGCATTTTGATATTGCAGTTGAATATTGTCTCATGCAATATGGACAAAATGAAAGTATACTTTTATCGGGCTTGGTCTATTAATAATTTGTGTACCATTGCTAATTCTTACTTTCTTCATTAGTTTGCTGGTTTTACGTAGAAAATCCATCAGGGTACTCTCAGGTCTTCAGTAACAACTGAACCACATAATGGAAAATGTTTTGGTTCCTGAATGACCCCCACCAGGAGCTAAGAATTAGACCATGCTTGAGTGACAGGTGAACTAACAATGTGTACACCACTTGAGATTTGAGAGTTGTATGGAAGCTAGTCTACTTATCCAAGTGAATACAACCAAGAAGCAAGGGTTGAAATGTCTAATAGACAGTTTTGAAATCTTGAATCATATTTCTCAGCAAAATTAAAGAAGCCAGATTTCTACAAAATACGTACAATCTGCAAATGAAGCTGTGAAAGCTGGTGTAAATAGGGAACAGAAGAGGGGGTGAAAGGAGGGGAAGGGATTGGGAAAAAAAGAAAGATCAAAGTATACCATGCATGGGTACAAATTTCCTATGACAAATATGATCATTATGTATGTCTAAAATGTACCAATAAACTTAATATAAGATTTTGAGGGCAGGTAAACATAGAAAAACAAAGACATTCTAATTTCAATAGTCAGTGAAAATTTAAAAGCAAAGAAAGTGTAGATTAGACCAAAACCAATGTTGAGAGTGAAAATCACAAAAATAAAATTGATAATAGTTAAACTTAAGTTATCTTACTGTTTCAGATTTGATCTAAAATGACCTCGAACACTTGCATGTTTGGAAGGTGATTGGATTATGTGGCTCTCTACCTAACTTGCTGTAAGGAGGCCAGGTCTGGCTGGAAGAGGTGAGACCTGGAATGGTGTATCTTCCTCTCCAGCCCCTCCCTTCTTTCTCTGATTCTTGGCTGCCATGGGAGAAGCAGCTTCCCTGAAGCAGGTCTTTCCACCACATGATTTCTTCCCCAGAGGCTGCCATCTGTGGACTGAACTCTCTGAAATCATGAGTCAAAATAAATTCCTTTTCTTTTAAGTTGTAGACGCTGGGTGTTGTGTCTCAATGACCAAAAATGTGACTAAGACACATTTTAATAGTATGTTGTGTGTAAGGGAATGTTAACTCATATCTAAAATCTGTCTTGTAATTTATTGTAGGCATAGTGGCAGTTTATAGACTGTCATTTGATTCTTAAATTCACCCAGATAAAAGCAAGAGGAATAAAGCTTGTCTTTGGTGTCCCATAAAGATATCGGGACGATTCCTCCCTGTATTATGGGCCCAGCACGCTTCCCTGGATTATAAGGGAAGGAAGAAGAATTTTAAGAGAATTGTGGAAGAAACAAAATATGTACAAAATTAATTTACATTTTTGCTCAAATCTTCTACCTACATGCTTAAATTAGCATTTTGGTAGTGATTTGTCTTAATTGAAAAATTATCGAACTATTTCTCAGAGAAGCAAAACTTTTTACATACATTTTTCTTTATCTTATGTAATATTTAACAGAATTTTTCTCCTGTGGCAGTAGATGATACTGTCAAAGATTTTGAGGTGCAGTGACTTTTTATGATAATCACCCACTTGGTAATGGCTGCATTATGTGTCTATAACCAGAGCTTGCCTTCCTAGCAGTTAGGGTTTAGTATTGTCATAGATATTATTTAGATTATTTTACAACAAGGAATCCTTAGTATATTAAGAGAAGAATTCTGTCTTTACATTTTGATGGATCTTACTCCAAGTGCTGGGTATCAGTTCTCTGAAACTTTATTTTTCAATAATTAGAGTGTGCCTAAGGGTTGTTACATCTGCTTGCTTCTGATGACCACATGGATTTCTTGTTTGCTTCCTTTTTTTTTCAGATCTCTTCTATTTGATTTTACAAAGCCAGTTGCAGTTGAGTCTATGGGCATGGAGATGCTATCTGTTAAACTCTGCCATCTTGAGTTTTCTCTAGAGACCTCCCTTACCTGTTATCTACCATTCTTACCTTGTGCTGAGGCTCTGAGGTTATCAAAGATCTGCTCCATAGCAAAGGGTCCATGCAAGATGGTCATGTTCAATATCTTGTAGAAACACAGCTGAAATAACTCATTAAAGCTTCAGTTATAGAACTCTTCCTCTCTGTACTGTCTTTAGCCTATAGCAAACTCATCGCTGCATATGTAAGGACTCAGGGTTTAATTTAAGTAAGGATGGTTTGAAAGGTAGACAGCAGGCACATGTACAAACGCCTATGAATCCTCATGACTAAAGTGGGTCAGAAGAATTTGCTAGACTCTAGTTTCTCTTTGGGATTATATATTTTCTAGAAATCTCAGTTTTCAGTTTGAGTGCTCTTAGATAAGTTTAGACGTGCCTTCCATCAAACGATCACACTTTAAGCCCATGATGAGGTTTGGAAAGCTAAATATAAGCTTAATTATAGCATAACTATCTTCTAAATAAAGCCTTGTCTAAATAAACATAGTTTGCAGTTATCTCTTCTTATTTAAAGAATTACCCTAAAACTTAGTAGTTTAAAATGTCAACATTTTTATTATGTCACCCCATCTTGTGACTGTGAGAAAAACCGGTTGGGTTGAAGCCCACATATGGAAAAGGCTGAAACCAAGAAAGCTACAGAAAGCAGTGCAACTGTCGTGGGGTGGTCAACAGTCAGCCTGGTCACCTTTCGAAGGTCTCATTCTTGAGATGCGACATTTCATGATTAAGATAGACTTTGCAGCCCAAACCATACAATTGCCATCATTACTAAGAAAACTCAGTCCACAAATAGTCAAGCTTTTTATTGTTGCAAACAGCTAGTAGCAAGGTTAAGACTAGGACCTCATTTCTCTGACATAATCCTTGAAGGTCCACAAAAAAGAAACAAGCTCCTCCCTTCCTTTTTGCAAATGAGAAGGCATTGTTGCGAGATGGACACTTACTGTGCAGGTGTTGGCAATGATTTGCTCCTGGATCCAAGACATAAATGTATCTTTTTCTGCAGCTTAATAGAAGTGAGTATTTAATATCAAATTTCATGATCTATAAATAAATATTTTAGAACTTACTTAGAATTATGAGCTGAGTATTTTCACCATTACATACATCTTTAAACCCTATTCTTTAATTGTAGCGAAGTATATCAGAGCCTGTGGTGAAGTAAATTAAAATTATTAGTGTGTAAGATTTATGTCTATAGGTGTATATTATGTGATTGTATGATATATATCTTAGGTGCATTGCATTTGATTGCAAGAATTTTTCACATGATCCTTTCAATCAATACAGTCTCTAACATCCACTGGACATACTGATGGCTGGTTTAGAGTTGCTACAGAAATGAGTGCATTAAGTCTTCTCAAGAGCCCTATGAGGTAAGTATTACTGTTGTTTTAATTTTAGGTATGGGGAAAGCTAAAACCTGGAGAACTAAAGTGACCTGCCCTAGGATGCACGGGCACAGTGGGAGAAAGTAAGTTTTGCCATGACCAATCCTGCATCCCATCTCTCGAGTATTTTACTTGGTGAGGGGCAATGAAGGAGCCTAGTGAGGTGGGAATGGAGGGTGGGAGGTAATGGGTCCTCCATCTAGTGGGCTGAAAGTCCAACCTTTTAAGAAATATTGACTGGGGCAGTGAAAGATCCATTTTGTCACCCTTAGGTATATCCAACTAGAGCACTGACATTTTCTGGATCTATATGGATACATAAGGATAAGGACATGTCTGTATCTATACCTCTGAATGGTTGATCAAAGTGTACTACTTTAGGCACACCATCCACTGTGCCACAAGTATGAACCAGTGTAGATGTAGTAATGATCTTACCACCTGTGGGTCTGAAATGTTGACACATCTGACTGATGGTCTCACTAATTTGCAACTGGTTATTCTGATTATTCTGGACATAAATCCTGGGAACTTCTACTGACTTCATGCTGGCAAGGGGAATGGGGCCAACATGGAGATTGTTGATTTTACATATTCTACTTGTAAGTATTAATGAATTTGGTTTATTATCCTAATGTTCTGGTGGATCTAGTTTTGACATCAGATTGGACATTGAATCATTTAGTGACCACATGCACACCAGGCCATTTAACTCATTAATACTGAATTAGTCAGCTGATAGTAAGTTAACATTTAGGTGCATATGTTTCTTAAATTACTTATACTATCATTATATGTATTTTTACTATTTAATCTTAGTACATGGAATTTTTGATAGTTGATACTATTAAGAAATGAGTGGGTAGTTTAAACTCGCATGCTGAGGACTAATGTGACATTCCAAAATGAAGTGTCAGTGCAAAGATGCGTACTTAAGGGAAGAGCAGAAAACTAGATACAACTCTTCAACCCTTTATCTACATATACAGGTTAAAAGATGCATATGCAGAGTGTGGGCGTAATCTGTAGATAATTTCTCTAGAGGGATCTGTTGGAAAGAAGGTCTTACCTCTTAATATTAAGCTTAGGAAAAGTTCTGTAGAAAGAGGACTCCAGGAGAGTTTCTTAGTAGAGAGAACCAGGTGCTGTGAATAGCCATGTCTCCCCTGATGGTGCAGGGATGGGGTTACATTATCTATCAGATTTACATGTAGAAGGGAAGCCTTAATGAGATCGATCCAAGCGTGCCACATGTGACATATCTAAGGTGAGAAACAGTAAGTTAGCACTGGAAGTTAGCAAGAGGTGAATGGCCTCATTGGGCAGCACTTTCAGATTTTATTTGGGCCTGGGGATGTATATATGTTGCCTGTGAAACAGGTAAGGAGATGGAAAGCAACCCAGACTCATAGATGAAGCAGCTCTATAGACAGAAGCTGATGACTTAATAATTTTTTCTGTGAGAAAAGGGTACATGAACTAAACTGTGGGGCTGGGGATGCCTCACTTTTAAAACAAATTTGGAGTTTTAATTACCTAGTTCTGGATATTTTGCTGTCTGTATTGAGACCTTTAATTTCAAAGATAGGGCAAATTCAGCCTCACCAAAAAAATTGACAGACTGGGGTTGGGAGCAAATTTTTTTTTTTTTTTTTTTTTTTTTTTGGCACCTGGGATCGAACTCACAACCTCACACCTGACAGACAGGCGCTTAAGTCACTGAACCAAACTCCCAGTCCTGGTTTTTTGAGGCAGGGTCGCACTGTGTAGCTCAGGCCGGCCTTGTGCTCGCGTTGTAGCCCAAGCCGGCCTCGAACTCACAACGCTCCTCCTACCTCAGCCTTCCGAGTGCTGGGATTAAAGGCGTGCGCCACCACGCCTGGCTATGGGAGCAAATTGTTTTAAGGTTAACACCAAGAATAAGTCATGTTTGTCTGGTATTGCTCTTTCTATGCCGTAGGCTGGCTTTGTGTAGTTAAGTGAATACTTTGAAACTCATGCAAATTTTGAAGTCTAGATAAAAATTATAGCATCTATAATTTCAAAATTTAATTTTTATGATACTTTCTCAGAAGTTCAAATATTGAACTTACTGAATTTTCCATAAAGAAAATAAAGTTTAGATGACTAGTATTAATAGACTACTAAACTAAAACAGAATTAAATGTGTCTACTACTAATGTCTAAAAGAGAATTAGTTTACATTCTACCTTTTATCCAACTTTCTTCCATAGCTTCATGCAACCCACTCTCATTACTTCCAGTCACATCATACTTGTTGTGCTGAATCCATTTTATATGATTTTAGTAAAAGTGTAATTGCTGAGCATGGTATTTCTGTTAGACACTGAAGTAGAATCTGGCTATTATAGATATCTTTTAATGATAACCTCCTTTCCATTAGTGTCTTAGGGTAATCTGTTACTGTGTAGACTTAACTATATTTAAATATGGTCATAGCAACATTAAAGTGATGGATTATTCTGTGAAACATCTGCATCTTTTCATTCACAGTTACTTGCTGACTCTTATTTATTTATACTTTTTCATTTTCCCTGATTATGTCAATGGTAGTTCTTCCATATCCTTCCAGTTACAAAGTCTCATACTTCAGCAGCATCTTATTTGCACATACTAATTGCATCTTTGATTAATAAATTTCTTAGCATATTTCTGGTGTTTGTTCAGAAGATATTTTCCTTAAGCTAGGAAATTAAGAAACAAACTGCTATTTATTTTCCTACTAATATAATTTATTGTTATTTTATGACTTCCTTGAAAGAACATGTTATGGGCACGGTTGTCTTAAATAGAAAAAAAAAACACAGGACTTGCACAGAGGAAGTGAAGTACTCAAGTCTCCAAAAGAAAAGTAACATAAATGGTAAATGCCCAAGAGATCATAAGATATGAGATTTAATGAATCTAAAGGAGAATTTAAAGAGAATTCTGTAGGGAAGGAAGGTACTCAAAAGTGCAGGGAAAACAAAGAAAATCTGGGCTCAGTCTAGGATAGGGAAGAAGTTACAGTTTTTAAGTAAAGAAAATGACAAAAAAAAAAAAAAAAAAAAAGGATGGGAAATCTTCAGTGATTCAAATATACAGATTACACTTCCAGGAAGTTGGCAGAACAGTAAGCAGCAGAGTGAACACCTCCCTGAGAGATACAGTCCAGATGCTGGAGTACAGCATCATGGTTAAGACAAGAAGGAAGAAGTGGATCCCCTGGACCCAGGAAGAATCTAAAGTGAGAATTGAAGCCCACAGAAAGAGTAAAAAGAAAAACTTAAATGAGAAGGCAGTAGCTGGTGGCACCTTTGCCTGGAGCTGGACTCACTGTGTAAGAGGAGCTGCTGGAACCTGGGGACACATGATCAAGGTGACATGGCGGTGGCGACCCTGGAGGCCTCTGCCTAGAAAGGCAGCATTGGAGGAGAGTGGTAGTGGACAGGTGGAGCAGACCTGGAAGACTGCACTGGCTGGTGGTGAGTGCAGAGGACTCCATCCTCCTGTGGGAGAAAGCAATTGGCTGGGAACCATTTTGGATTTGGGCTGGCTGGGCCTGGGGTCGGGGCTGCTCCCGGCTTCCTCCAGCAGCTCCTAGCTGAGCGCAGACTTGTAGAAATTGCTTGGACTGATTCCTGCTCCCACGTGTATTCTAGGGGCCATCTTGGATGGTCCCTGTGGGTAGCCAGCTTGGTCTGGAGGCAGCAGCCCCACATATGCTCCAGGGGCAGTAGTGGAGGATCTGGCTGCTGACCAGCCCAGGTTTGCAGGTGGTGGCCTCACCCCTGGCACCCTCCCAACATAGGCTGGGAAAAAGCAGCAGACAGCGTTGCACCAGTGCACCCAGTGGCCACCATCAGATATCCATAATCAGCACTGGCTAGAAGAACCAAATAGCCTCACTTCAGAGAAACTGTAGCCAATGCAGAGAGTGCCTGGGACCCCAGTACCCGTTTGTCCAGAAGAACCCAGGAATATGTCAAGATGAAGAAGCAAAAGGTAGTCTCTAGCCTCCAATCCAAGAAGAGCAAGTTGAGGAAATGCAAACGCAGAAGAGATCAGAAGTTGCACAACTGAAGTTTCTGAGGCGATGGCAACTGAAGTAAAGAAACAACTTCATGAGGCTACAAAAGAGATTAGAACAGAAATACTAACTCAGGTAAAAGAAGAAATGAAAAACATAATAAAAGAATTGCTAGGCATCTCTAAAGAAGACATAGGTGAAAAAATGGAGCATAGGAAAATGAGGGAAACCTTGAATGAACAATACAAAAAAGATTTAGAATCCATGAAACAGATTCAAAGAGATATTCAGGAAATTAAAAACTCCATTGAAAGTTGGGAAAAACACTTGAAAGAAACTGAAGATAGACTTTCAAACCTTGAAGACAGGTTTGCAGCTTGTGATTGCAAAAGGAAAGGTCTCTTAAGAATAACAAGGAACCTGAAAGTAACAATTCAACAGCTGCAAGACAACCCAAAGAAACATAGCTTAAGAATAAAAAGTGTGAGTGAAAAAGCAGGGGTCAACACAAAGCAGCAGATTAAAAGTCTATTTACAGAAATAATATAAGAAAACTTCACAAGCATGGGAAGAGGAAGTGACATTCAGATAAGTGAAACATATAGAACTCAAGCTAGCCATAACCAAAATAAATCTACACCCAGACATATAATAATCAAGATCCCAAAATTCAACACAAAAACAGAATATTTAAAGATATTAGAGAAAAGAAACAGATCACCTACAAAGGAAGATTCATCAGAATTACAACAGATCTCTCAGCATAAACCATCAAGTCAAGAAGAGCTTGGAGTGAAGTATCTCAAGTCCTGAAAGAAAACAACTTCCAACCCAGATTGATGTACCCTGCAAAACTATCTTTCAAAATTAACAGAGAAACAAGATACTTCCATGACAAAAAAACAACTGAAGGAATTTACAGCCACCAAGCCAACCCTACAAAGAATACTGAAGGACATTCTAGAGAGAGATAAAAAAAAGACCACAGCTCCAGAAACAGTGGCAGAGGGATATCACTGAGCGGGGCAGAAAATTGAATAGAGAGGAAAAAAAGTCAATGTTAGGAAAATAGCATGGCAGAGATGAGGCAGTGCATGTTGGATTTAACCATTAACTTAGATGGCCTCAATTTATCAATAAAAAGGAACACAGGCAGAGTGGATCAGGAGACAGAATCCATCAATATGCTTTATACAAAAAACACATTAAACTCGAAAGGGGTTCATAGACTGAAAGTCAGAAGAGAGAGAACAATGTTCTATGTGATAGGGAACCAGAAAGAAGTGGGGGTAGCTTGCCCATTAGCTACATAGTGGACAAGAAAGATATGGCATTTTTATACAATGGAAAGCTACTCAGCTATAAAGAAAGATAACCTCAAGCCTCTTGTAGGTAACTGGATACAACTTAAGATCATGTTCATGAATGAAATGAGCGAGTCACATGTGTGAACATCATGTTACCTCCTTAGTACAAAAAAACTAAAAATGAAAGGGGAGGAAGTGTCTAAAAAGGGAAGGCAGTGTCCATTGTTAATCTATTATTGTGACTTGAGTCCTGTATTGTTTTCATTGTTCTGTTTAGTTTGGTTTTATTCTATTTTGGTTTGTCTAATTTTATTATATTTGATGGCATGGACAGCTATTTCAAAGATAACAAAATGCATTATGGTAGCCTTTATTGATATCTGATCACCTTGTATTGAAGCCCTGTATTCCTTTCATTGTTTTGTTTTGAGTGATTTTATTCCATTTTGATTTGTTTGATTGTATTATGACTGATGATACAGGCAACTGCTTAGAAGATAATAAGAGGCATTATGGTAACCACTGCTGTTTTACTATTATTTTGAAGTCTTGTATTGCTTCTATTGTTTTGTTTTTATTGGTTTTATTCTGTACTATTTTGTTTGATTGTATTATTCCTGATGGTATGGGCAGTTATTTTGAAGAAAACAAGAGGTATTATAAGGGGAAAGGAGGAAAGAAGGAAAGGAAAAGGAAAAAGACATAAATTTGTATATACATATACATAAGACAGTTAAAATGACTATACTACTAAATGCATTAGTTATTGAAAAAGAACAGTTAATACTCATATGATTAGATCAATTTTACATGTCTATATCTGTTAATCTAAACAACCCCTTTGAAGGTAACAATATGCAATATTACAACTATTGTCAAATTCCTATCATTTTATTTTGTAAACCTATAATGTTACTGTATTGGATTTGTTGTTGTTTGTTGGTCTCTTTTGTTTTTTGTTTTTCTTTTCTTTCTTCTTTTCTCATAAATAAAAAAACACAAATATACAGATTGCAGGTTTTGAAATTTAGGGAAAATTGATTTAAACTTGTGGAAATGTTATGTGAGTAATTATGATTTTAGAATTATCACCATTAATCAATCCACATTCGGGACTCTGCCTGTCTCACTCCTATTCCCCATCCTTTTTCCCAAATGAAATTTCCTACTCGTAAAAAAAAGAATTATCACTATTTCCATCAGTTTTAATATGGTAAGTAGAGGATCTGTCATTTCAGAAAGAGCTAAAGCTGTTATGGAGCAGAATTGGATAATATAGGAGAGTTGGAATTGCTTGGGCAGGTCAAGCAGAATGTATAGTGAGAAGCTCATTCTTCCCAGTCAGCTTCAAGGAAAACGATGGAATAACGGAAACAATTTGGAGCAAGGTTTTTGGGGTCACTCTAAAAAGGCCCCCAAACATGACCTGGATAAATCACCTCACCTTTTTGGGCCTTACCTGTTTCAGGTATACAGTGAGAAATTTGGTTGAAATAATGTTTAATGTCCTTGTATCATTTAAAATTTCAAAAAGGCTTTGTGAAGTCTTATAAGAAAAGATTGCAGATTGTCATTTAAGATGGTGCCATACATTTACAAGATATTTTTTTCGGACCACCAAAGTATCTACCGGTATGAATATACTAGGTAGGCTAAGGAGCTAAGCAAAACGAGAAAAAGGTAATCAGCATTAGCAAAATAATGTAATAAAGAAATAAGTCAATACCTTTCTGTAATATCTCTCAATGTGAATGGTCTCAACAACCCAACCAAAAGAAATGGACTGACATACTGGATCAAGAAACAAAATCTAAAGCTATACTTTTTACAAGAAATACACGTATGCATAATTTTAAAGAGAAAAAATAAAAATAATTATAAAAGTTTCAAAACAGGCTAATAGGAGAGTAACAATAATTAATCTATTGTGTATTATCTTCATAGTAGTTACTCAGAGTACAAGATACAGACATAATATCTTGTCCAAACAATATCAGCACAAACCTTTCTTTTCAATGAATTAAGAGAAACTAGCTGTATAACTATTTTAACTACTATATATATATTTTTTTCTCTTATTTTCCCCTTTCCCCCATCACAGTTTCTCTTTTTACAAGAAGTATATTAATCCATGAAGAAATCACAAACTAAAAATCAATGGATGGAAAACAATATTCCATAAAATGGGAGCCTGAAAAGAAGAAGGAGTAGCTTGTTATTTTCAGACAATGTAGAGTTTAAACCAAAACTGATCAGAAGAGGGAAAGAAGATCACTACACAAAGGTTAAGGGACCAATTCAATAGGAAAAGATGACATATGTACACGAACAACTTCATAAAACAAGCACTAGTAGATACTAAAGATGGGGGTAATATAATACCCCATGTTACAAATAAACTAGACAAAAAAATCAACAAAGCAATATCAGAGTTGATCTACACCTTTGAACAAATAGACTTAATAAATATCCACAGAGTGTTTCACACACTCTTCTCAGTAGCAAGTGAAGCTGTCTCTTAAACTGTTCATGTGATAACCCATAAAATACTGCCTGAATAAGTACAAAAGAATTGAAATTGTCTCATGTATATTATTAGATCACAGTGCAATGAAACTAGAAATCAGAGGCAAAAGAAACAACAGGAGTTATGCAAATTCATGGAGATTAAATAATCAATTGGTCATAGAAGAAATTAAGGAAAAAAATAGTTCCTAGAATCAAACAATAATGCCAGTCCAACATACCAGAACTTACAGGACACAACATGAGCAATATTAAGAGGGAATTATATAGTTATGAATGCCCACATAGAAAAAAGAGAGAGCCCAAATAAATTTTCAAATGATGCACCGTGATTTCCTAGAAAAGTGAGAACAATTGAAATAGCTATACAAGTAAAAATTTATAAAGGTCAGAGCAGAAATTAATGAAATTGAGACTAAAAAATATACAAAGAATTAATGAATTGAACAACTGGTTCTTTCAAAGGATAGAAAATTACAGAAACCCTTAGCCAATTTTACAAAAATAAAAAAGGAAAGAAAAGACTCATATCAATGGAACTGGAAATGAAAAAGGCAGAATCACATTCAACACCACCAAAGCTCAGAAGACTGTTAGTAACTCCTTCAAAAACCGGTACTCCAATAAAATGGAGATGCTGCAAGAAAGAGAAAGACTGCATATGGCAGATATGCTGCTTAAAACCCTTGCATCCCAAAGAGCTACATGATCTGCTCTCTCCCTTCACTCAGCTGCTGCTGTAGAAATCTGCTGTAATGTCTCCCTTATATGCTGTAGAAATCTGCTGTAATGTCTCCCTTATATGAAAGACAGATTCACTAATGATCAATATAAAGAAAGTACTCTTTCCATCCTCATTACTCTTTTATTCCTTTACATTGCTACACACACACACACACATACGTGTGCGTATGCACACACACACATGCATATACACACGTGGAGAGTTTATTATATCTATTGCAGTACTGCTTGTTATTTGTAAAATGTTCAAATACCTTATAAAACTCACCTGACTTTACCTACTTCAGTGTGTGTTTTCAAATAATAAAGTCATGCTTTTATACAATCACATTGAAATTGTCACATCGGGAAAAATTGTATGGATCCAACTTTATTATCCAATCTTCAGTATGTATTTAAATTCACTGTTGCATCAATATTAATTATAGTTTTTTTTCAATTCAGCATCCTTATCAAAGATCACACATTGCATTTTATTAAATCTTTTTAGTCAATCTTAATTTACATCAGCTATTTAGCACTTTTTGTCTTTCATGTTATTAATAAGGTTTGACGAATGTTTTTAATTTCAATATGTTTCATTATTACTTCATTATTAGAATTCAGCTTAGCATTTTTGGCAGGAGTATCACATAGGGAATGAGTTCTTCTCATATCAGAGTTGTGTGATGTTGCCTGGCTTTACACTGTCTTTATTTTCTTGCTTCTTTGTCCTTTCTCTTCTTAGAGTGTAAGTTCTGTGAAGGCTTTGTTTCCTTTCTACACTCATTCAGCCCCAAATCTCACAAGTGGTTAGTAAATATTACATTGAGTAGGCTAAAGACTCTACAGCCAGTCAGAAAGATCTGGGATGAAATGAAATCATTGACCTTCAGAGCTTTCAATCAAATAGCAGATCCACTCACTCTATAACCCATTCAGAAAG
>RJWM01028641.1:0-12611 GCA_004363535.1 Dasyprocta punctata
AAAAAAAAAAAAAAGAAAAAAACTACAACAAATTTTCAAAAAATGACAATCGGGCAAAACAAGATTTAATGGTCTCTTTCTTTCCTCTCCCTCCTTTCTTTCAGTCAAAGAAACTTCTGCCTCCCAGGGGCACTAGATGGGCAGCCCACACCCACCCCAGACAGATACGCACTGTGACTACATCTGGCCATCACACGTTGACATTGGAACCCTGGACACTTAGATGGCTTCTGAACAGGGTCTCCTTGGCAAAGCACTTGTTTGTGATACCCCATAGCCTTTTGCCAGGATAGGCCTTGGGTGGGATGCACGCTGATGGTGGTCTTAGCCTCTGGCTCACAGTCTCCAGAAGGTGGGCTCTGGGCTCAGCTTACCTTGAATGATGTTGTGCCTCTACCTTCTCTTTTTTTCAGTTTGTTGCCCTCTCCCTATCTGGACCTCCCCTTGTGGGAGCCAGGTCCTCTCCAAAGCTTATGTCCATCTTCTCCAAGCTGTGTTATGACACAGAACTTCAAAGAGGGCTACCCTGGCCAGCTACTTCAGCCCTGGTCAATGCATGATCTGCTCTGGCTAAATCCTTCTAGGCCAGTCAGGGTAGTGATGATTTGTGACCTGCTGGGGAGCAGGCCAATGAACCATACCCTGAACCATCGTCCTCTAGCAATCTGCAGAGGAAGAAGATGATGTTTCACAATCTGCAGATGTAGCTTGCTTCACTCAGGCTGGGAAAGCTGCTGTTGCACCATTATCTCATGAACTCAGCAGGGGCTATGGGGCCACTCCCTGTAGTTCACACTTGCAGGGATGTGTCTTCCTGAGATTTGGCCACTGTGCCTTACTGTGTCAGTGTACAGAAGCCCCTGTCATCCAGGAGGTGGATGATGTTGAAGCACCCTCCCCCTTTGTGGAAATCAATAAACAGGCAAAATCTGGGCTTGCTACCCTTTTCTTTTCTACTTCATTGCTGGGGTTGAACCCAGGCCTTGCACAAGCCACGCAAGCACTCTGTCACTGAGCTGTATCGCCAGAACCAGCCCACTACCTTTATTAACATCAGGGTTATGATGACATGAATGTTAGACCTTTGCATGGTTTTTTTCATTTGCTTCACAAATATTTTGCTGCCCAGTTCTAAGAATACCTTGGTGAAGCAGACTCTTAGGTTGTCCTGGGCATTCCCAGATTTGTACCCACTCTTGCCAGAGAGCCAGACAAAGGGGAGGAAGCTCCAGGGTTAGAAAGAGCCCTAACAGTTCAGTTGGTTGGTTGCTGCAACATAGATTGACAAGCAGCCTATACAAAATGCAGCTGAAATGTCGTATCTGCCTTGCGTTAGTGTAGAGAGTGAGAGTCAGAGGCCTAGGGAGAGTGCAAAGTTAGTGTAGATGTGTCATCCATGACCTATCTGGTAGGAAGGCCTGGTGATACATCTCTGTAATCCCAGCACTCTGGGATATGGAAGCAGGAAGTTTCCAAATTTGAGCCCAGCCTGGGCAGTTTAGCAACAGGCCCTGTCCCTGTCTCAAAAAATAAACAACAAAACCTGCTTGGAAGGGCCCAGAAGACACACCTCAAAACACACTTTGAGGCATGTGAGAAATGTTTATGAGAGGATCCCCAGCATCCTAGAAGGGCTCCATGGTTGCACTACTTGTGTGGGGCCCACACAATGATTGGCAGAACTAAATGCAATAGGAGTCACTGGAACCTGGATAATGAGCCTGATGGGGGAAGAGTTGCCTGTACCCCAGTTGCCCCATATTGATTTACACATCCATGTTAAGGAGCCAGGGAGGGTGTGGAAGTGGGACTTTTTAAAAATTTATTTTTTTGCGGAACTGGGGATCAAATTCACAACTTTGCACCTGCCAGAAAGGCGCTTAAGCCATTGAGCCAAACTCCTGACCCTGGTTTTTTGAGGCAGGGTCGCACTATGTAGCTCCGGCCAGCCTTGTGCTTGCATTGTAGCCCAAGCCGGCCTCGAACTCACAACGCTCCACCTACCTCAGCCTCCCGAGTGCTGGGACTAAAGGCATGCGCCACCACACCTGGCTGGAAGTGGGACATTTAGATAGGGAGGTTCAGTGGGGGCTGGCAAGCAGTGTCCTCTGAGGGTATGGGAGACTAGATGAGAGCCAAAGCCTCTCACACAGGGAGCCAGGAAATGGACAGTGTGGGCAAGGTTCATCTGCCAGGAAGCTAGAAGAGGAAATGGCATTTCCAGCTTTAACGTCTCACATGGAATCATAAATTGCCCCTACACCATTTCTTTCTCCTGCTGGGTTGCACCGCAACTTCCAGCCTAGCCTGGAGCCCTCCTGGAAAAACAAAAGGCCCTTTGACAGCACAGCGCCCTTCTCTCCCTACTTGTACTGTAGTCTTTGCCGGGTGGAGCATCTGGGCACGTCCTTGGAGGCCAGGATTGGGTGTTACACTAACCACCTCAGTCAGTGGGCCAGGTTGGGTGGGTGACCTGGGACTGAGATAAGAACAGCGAAAGAAGAGAGTTCTGTCCAGCAGGGTCCCGGCCAGCTCAGAGGGGCATCAGTAAATGCAGAATGTGAGCTGACAATGGGTTGGACTTTCAGTCATTTCCGATTTTCCTTTCCCTAGGTACAAGTGGGAGACAGCCCTGATCTTGGTGGGTTGTAGCAGGGGACTCAGGTCCCAGTTTGGACAGGTGGGAGAGAATGCCTGGAAGGGTTGGCGAAGATCACTGCCAAAAGCCAGGTGTGGTGGTGCACGCCTGTAATCCCAGTACTCTGGAGGCTGAGGCAGGAGGATCATTGCAAATTTGAGACTGGCCTGGGCTACAAAGTAAGTTCAAGGCCAGCCTGAACTGCATAGTGAGACTCTGTCTCAAAAAAATAGGGCTGGGGATTTAGCTCAGTGGTGTAAGTGCCTGCCTGGCAGGCGCGAGGTTGTGAGTTCGATCCCTGGTACAAAAAAAGCAAAACAAAACAAAACAAAACAAAATCACAGCCAAGCTAGTCTGGGCCATCGTGGTCTCCACCCCTGTACGTAAAAAGCCCCGCCTCAGGAGACCAGAGCAGAATGACAGGCAGGGGGCGTGGTAGCTCCTCCTGACACTGCGGTCGGGACAGGCTGCAGTTCCACAAGGCACCGCCAAGGGCACTGTGCCTATGGCTCTGACAAGGCAGGTCACTGTGCCCAGCTCCACCCTGGGAACTCCGGGTGGTCACAGCAAGTCCCTGCCTCAGCCGCATCTGCCAACCTGCCAGCGCCCAGGTCTCTGGCCGAGGCCTGCTGGTGTCCGTGAGTGCAGGCCTGCTGGGGGCTTCATGAAGTGACATATGCAAAGGTGAGCAGTTGAAGCCCTGATGCCAGTTCCTGAGTCAACTGAGTGGTACAGACCTAAGGGTGGAGAGAGAAAAAGGTGGTAGAAACAGTTGTTGAGGTGTGGGGCGCCGATGCATGCAGGACACCCCAGCCCCTGACCAGCCAACTGAGTGGGACTCCGTGTACCCATGCCCTCTTCTGCTACCAGCCTATGGCCCTTCCACTGCCACCTGGTTCACTCCCCTTCTGCCCACCCCTCACAGCCCAGAGGACGCTTTGCTGGCCATTCATTCAGCCATATTTACAAACAGTAGTCAGAGCATGAGTACTGAACTCAGGACCTTCACACCAAGTTACATCTTCAGCCAGCCCCACCCCAATTTTTTTTTTTTTTTTTTTTTTTTTGGCACTGGGGATTGAACTCACAACCTCGTACCTGCCAGACAGGTGCTTAAGCCATTGAGCCAAACTCCCAGCCCTAGTCTTTTTGAGGCAGGGTCGCACTATGTAGCTCAGGCCAGCCTTGCGCTCACCTTGTAGCCCAAGCCGGCCTCGAACTCACAACCCGCCTCCTACCTCAGCCTCCCAAGTGCTGGTATTAAAGTCGTGCGCCACCACACCCGGCTCTCCACCCCCAATTTTAGAGACCAGGTTTTCCTAAGTCCCTAAATTGCTCAGGCTGGGCCTCAACTTGGGAACTTCTTTCCTCAACCTCACAAGAGTGCTGGGATTATGCTGACCCATATGATGTTTTTACTATCCACACCCCCTACCTGCAAACCCCAGACACCATTCTAGAATCAAGCTGCTCTTGGTTCTTGAGTCTGCGCTCTTTCTTCTTTCCTCCCCCCGTGTCAAAATCCTCCCAGCAGATCTGCCCCAATGGCTCCTTCCTCCCCACTGTAGGAACACTAGTGGGTCTCCTATATACAAACACATGCCTAGTCCCTGCTGTCCTCTTGTGAGTCTCGCCCCATCCAGGTCAAAGAACCCCTCAGAGCCATGGATGGACCACAGCCCACTCTCTTGTTGTCTTATTTTTTTGTGGGGGTTATACAGTTTGAGACAGGGTCTCATGTAGTTCAGGTTGGCTTTGAACTCACAGTAATCCTCCTGACTCAGGCTCTCAAGTGCTGGATTACAGGCGTGTGCCACCATGCCTGGGTTATTGTCTTTCTCAAATGCAGTCCTGGGTCACTGCACAGGGTGGAAGCAGGTGGTAGAATGTTTCTCCAGCTGTGCTACCTGTTGCTTGTTCCTTCAGGGTGACAGTCTCAGGGTGGATACCACATGGATACCATACATGTGCATGAGTGCCCACAGTCTGGGGGATGCAGGGCCCTAGGGTCCCCATCACCCCACCCTGGCTTTAGGCACTTATGTTCTGGAACAAGAATCACAGGTAAGACAGTTGGTGGGACCTCAGTGCCAACACAAGAGAAGGCTACTGGGGATAGGGTGAGGGTTACCTGTGGATAAGTCCTCACCTCTTCCCATGTCTGTGACTTTATAAAACTGGCAGAGCATCCATAGTTCAACCCCAGACTTCCTATCTTACCATGTCTCAAGATGTTGACAAGCTGCACTGGGCTTCAATGAACCTGATAGCTGCATTGTAGGAGAGGGCCAGAGACACCAAGAGGAGAGGGTGCCAGAGCTGGCGGGCTGGCTGCCAGGGTCCTATGGGGTCAGCTCTTGGCCTCAGCTCTGGGCACACTCAGTCCAGGAATGCAGTTTTTTGCTGGATCCTGGAACTCAGGACAGGGAGCCCCTAGTGTTTGCCTGAGGGGAAAACTGTGTAGGGGAAAGGAGATGGAGGAGTCAGTTCAGAAGCTCAAGAGGTGCCTGAAGGGATGGGGTCTATTTTTTTTTTTTTTTTATGGCACCAGGAATCGAACTCACAGTCTCCCGCCTGCCAGACAGGCACTTAAGCCACTGAGCCAAACTCCCAACCCTAGTTTTTTGAGGCAGGGTCGCACTATGTAGCTCAGGCCGGCCTTGCGCTCGCGCTGTAGCCCAAGCCGGCCTCGAACTCACAATGCTCCACCTACCTCAGCCTCCCTAGTGCTGGGATTAAGATGGGGCCTATTGATAGGTCTTTTTTTTTTTTTTTTGACAAGGTCTCCCTTTCCAGGCTGGCCTTTAATTTACTATGTAGCCTATGCTGGCCTCAAAACTGCAGGAATCCTGCCTCCACCTCCTGAGTGCTGGGATTATAGGTGTATGTCATCATGCCCAGCTGAAAATTTAAAGTCCTTATGCCATGATGTTCTGCATTCAGCTCTGGACCCTGGGTCTTCCTGAGCACTGAGTCAAGCAAATTTGGCCACATGCTTGTCTGTTGAGGGTGGAGTGGCCTTCTGTGGGGGTCCTGTCCACTGGATAGGCTGGACTTATTCTTCAGAATGAGCTCACTAGCCCCAATGCTGGTGTGTGTGGAAATTCAAACTGGGGGCTTTCCACACTGGTGGAAGGTGATGGGGACCTGGTTGCAGGCCTCTGGACCCCTCCATCTCTGCCTTCCTATTCACAGGAACATGTGTCTTTGGAGCATGGGATCCTGATGTTGGTGACATGTTTTTGGCCACCTTGCAGGCCATGAGGGTCCTTACCAGGGCATGGCTGCACAGACCTGGCCACAGAACCCCAGAGCTTGATGTGGGGGCTCCATGGGTGATGCCCATCTTTCAGCAGGGTACTGAAGTATGTCTGTGCCCAGAGACCTGGGGCTTGGGGCTCTGAAACTGGAGGAGGTAGGGATGGGGTGAGGCAAGAAAAGACTGTTTCTGTGGGCCCCTCCTCTAGCTCTCCTTTGGACCTCCCCACTCTGGAATATAGGCTATTAAGCAGCCCTTTTGTCCTCAGAGCTGGGCTACCAGTCTGGAAGAAGGGTCACCACTGTTATAAACAAGGTGGCCCAGGCCAGTCAGTGCACAATGTGCAGGTCTGGTTATGTGTCCTGGGAACCTGCCTCCCTCTGTACTGGTTCCTCCAGGAGACCATGGGAACGCAGAGGGTGTGTGTGTGTGTGTGTGTGTGTGTGTGTGTGTGTGTGTGTTTGTATTGGGGGACAGAAGTGTGCCGGGTTATGCCTCTGCAGAGAAGGTCTGGCTCCTTCTGGTACCTGTGCAGCTGCAGACTGGCTCCCTGTGGGTCTGTGAGTGGGCGTGACTGCTGAGAGGGGAAGATCTCATGCCTCCCTTACACCTGTGCATGAGAACTGTTTCCCATCTCCCTCTGACAAGAATCTGCCAGGGATCCTTGTCTGCCTTGGCAAACTCTGGCCAGCCTCATGATGCTTCTTTATTCTGCCAGTGTCCCTGAGTCACCAGGAAAAAGAGAGGCTAGGAAAGGTTTTCCCCTCTAGTCTTGTCCCCAAGGAAGGCAGGTTCCTCAGGGTGAGCACAGCTTTGGGGCATGTGTTCTTATTCTGTTTTCACTGTCACATGTCCTCTGCCTCCTTCTCCCTAGGAACCAGGCATTTGGGCAGGTAGGGGCTGGTATTACCTTTGTTTAAAAAAGTAGGAGGCCCAGCTTGAACTGCATAGTGAGCCCTTGTCTCAAAAAATAGGGCTGGGGATTTAGCTCTGTGGCCTAAGTGCCTGCCTGGCAGGCTCAAGGTTGTGAGTTCAATCTCAGGTACAAAAAAAAAAAAAAAAAAAAAAAAAAAAAAGTGGGAAAGGGCGGGCCAAAAGGCAAGTCACCTACTAGAAGGGGGCAAAGACGGCCCCTAGAGCCCTAGCCATTTGCATTGTCCTCTCCCCAGTGATAGCTCCTGTTCCTGTTCATTCCCCATTAGGGTAAACTGATGGCAGTAGGCTCTGGAAGTGAGTGCTATGGGGGTAGGCCTCTCTTAGGGGCTCCTCCCTGATGGGGAACTACATCATCTATGTGCTCGAGTAAATCTGGCATCCAAAGTGGAAAAACCCCACATAAATCAAGGACAGCTGGGCTAGCCCTCCAGCCATAGCCCCCACCCCTCTGGTTCTGCAAACATGTAGGGGTGGGCCTGGGGGGTAAAGAAGGGTGTGGTTCTGAGCGAGGGAGTTCCTGGACCTCCTGCGTGTGTGATCACCCCAGCCATCCCCTGGAGGAGGGAAGATCTGCACAGTATTGGTAGTCACTTTCTGGAGTGGTGTGCAGGCCTTGACTGGACCCAACCTGGGATGTGGACAGACTGGGAAAAAGACAGAGGGGCACACCCAGACTCAGACAGACAGACAGACAGACAGACATACCACTCAGACATTCATGAGTGCTCACAATGCTTAGACGTGAAGCCACTGCAGGGGTTGAGACTAAGCCCATTTCTACCCTTGTCCAGCTCCATGGGGAGGTGGAGACTGATAGGAATCAAAATCACCTTCGAACCCAGCATGGTGGCATTGGCCTGTAGTCCCAGCACTCTGGGAAGCTGAGGCAGAGGAACACAAATTCAGGCCCAACCTGGGCAACTTAGTAGGACTCTGTCTCAAAAAAAGAAAAGAAAAAAAAGGGCTAGGGATGTAGCCCAGTATGAAAGCCAGTACCAAAAGAAAAAAAAAATCACCCTCAAAGAAATGATTACAGTTGTGAAGGGAGCACAGGCATAGTGCAAATCTGTTAGGCCAGCCTGGTCCTCCCTCCCATCATGATCTTGCTTCCCAGAACTCTCTCTCCAAATGTCCCCCATCCATCCATTTGGCCTGGCCACCTGAGAAGCTCACCCTCTCTCCTTTCCCAAGTTGTCCCTCCTCCCTGCCCAACTTCCCTAATGCTGGCTATCTTGGTGTTTGAGGGCCAGGTCAAGAAAGGTAGACAGATCCACATTTTGCCTGGCAGTGTTTCAACTGGGGGTTTAGATGGGGCCCTGTGTCTTTAAAGGTGTTTAAGGGAGATTGCTGGGTGGAAGAAATTTGTTGATGTCCATTTTTGGATAGTGGAAGTACAACCAGAGAGTAGAGGCAAGTGACCCTCCTAGGCTTGTATGTCCTGGAGAAGGGAATTCAATGACCTTAGGTCACGGAGGAGGGCACCACCAGTGTGTGGGGGCTGGTTCTGACAGCAAGGCAGGGCAAAAGCAGAGTGGAGGAGCTGCTCAGATGTCCTGGGGTGGAGGAAGAAAAGTAACCATGCATGTGAAGAACATAGAATAAATGGAAAGTTTTGAAATTTCCAAATTTCACCTTCAAAGAGACTCTTTAGATTAAACACAGTCTTGGTAAGACCCTGGAATTTCACTCTGAGGCATATACCTAAGAGGGATGAAACAAATCCACACAAAACCTTGCATGTGGCTGGGCATGGTGTCATACACCTATAATCCCAGCACTTAGAGGCTGAGGCAGGAAGATTTCAAGTTTGAGTCTATCCTGGGCAATTTAGGAAGTTGAATGCTGGCCAGAACTATATAGCAAGTCCCTGACTAAAAAAATCACAAACAAAAAAAATCAATCTCCACAACCACAAACCAAATACACAACATTGTATGTGAACATTCACAGCAGTATTTATTTATTTATTTTTTTTTGTGGCACCAGGGATCAAACTCACAACCTCGCACCTGCCAGACAGGTGCTTAAGCCACTGAGCCAAACTCCCGGCCCTAGTTTTTTTTTGAGGCAGGGTCGCACTATGTAACTCAGGTCAGCCTTGAACTCACAATGCTCCACCTACCTCAGCCTCCTGAGTGCTGGGATTAAAGGCGTGCGCCACCACGCCCGACATTCATAGCAGTATTATTCATTATAACTGAAAAGTAGGACTGACCCAAATGCTCTTCAGTGAAGAAATGGATAAACAAAGTGTGGTCCATCACACCAAGGAACCACATTGAGTCACAATAAGGAGCAAAGCACTGACATCAGCTGCAACACAGAGGAACTTCAGTCACTGAGCAGAGGGTGGAAAACATATACTTAGTGACAGAAGCCAGTCACAAAAGGTGACTGTATGACTCCATTTCTGTGAAATGTCTGGAACAGGCAAGTCTATAGGGCAGAAAGCATGTATCAACATTGCCAAGGCCTGTGCAGGGAGGGAGAATAGGGAGTGACTGCTGATGGGTGTCTGGTTTGTTTTTGGGGTGATTAAAATGTTCTAAAAGTAGTTGTAGCCATTATTGTACCACACTGCAAATATACCAGGAACTAGAGTTCTAAATTGCATGGCATGTGGATTGCACTTTAATAAAGCTGCTGTCAAACTGGCTCTTCAGTCAGGATTCAATGTTCCTTTCTACAAAGAAAGAACTGAACTCTTTAGAGTTGGCCAGCGACTGAGGCCACATGGCTAGAGGAAGATGAGCTGGGGCTAGCCTCAGGCTGGACTCTTCTCCTCACCTGCTAACACCTCCAGAAAACTTCCGCTGACTTCTCCCTCTCTCATATCCTTCCTCTGACTTGCATTTATTGAGTACCTAATGGGTGCCAGGCTCTGGGTTAGTGCTGGGAATACCTTGGTGAAACAAAATCCAGGTTGTCATCCTGGGCATTTGCAGATATGCACCCATCCTCACCAGACAGCCAGACAGATGGGGGAAGAAGATCAACTTCCTAACTTTCCAGGCTGACTCCCATCTGGACCTTCACTTCCCTATCTTCTGGTCAATGTCTCCTGGACAGTCTTTGACCCTCAGCAGCTGGGGGGCTGAGGCAAAGGCACATGGTAGGGTGAAGGGCAGAACCAAGACCAGGCAATGGAAAGACTAGTCAGCTCTGGGGCAGGGGGTGGAGGGTCACCAGGGAATGAGTGCAGGAATTTGGGGTCCTGAGCCATGACTACTCAGGCTGTATGGGGTGAGACTTCTCTGGAACAAATTCCATGTTAAGCTAGACCCAAAGAAGAACTTCCTGGGACCCCGTGTGTGCAGCATGCTCACCAGACAGTGCTATGCCAACAACTCGCCTACATGGGTGCTGGCCGAGTCTTGCTCTAGCAAGCAGGTACAGCTCTGGCGTCTGGGATCTGGGGGCCCATTCAGTGGTCTTCACATCATTGACCCTATATGGCCCCTCCAGCCAGAGATGCCTCAAGTGGGAGCTCTAGAAATGTCTGGGCCATGAAGGCCCTCTGTTCCTCAGTGGTCACCGGGGCTGCTGGGATTTGCCCAGAAGCCATTAGTTCCAAGAATGGCTCATTAATGAGAAGAATCCAGGACAGAAAGAAGCTCAGTGTCTGCGGAGGGTTGCCATCAAGCCTGCAGCCGGGATGGTTGAGGAAGAGGCAGAGAGAGGTCCCAAGCACAAATCCACCTTTCTCCGGGGATGGACAAGCAGCTCACCTTCTCTGAGCCTCACTCCACTCCTCCACTTTCTTTGCTGGCTGTGCAGGGCCGGGTGGGAAGCCCCTGCGGTGTCAGGTGCCTAGTGGGTACCATGGCTATGAGAGACCCCTCAGTCTCTGCCCTGAAAGGACCTGGGCACACGTCTTCCTGAATCCTTCACAACTCCAGGTTGTGCCATCTTCCCGCAGAGTCTACTGCATCCCAAGAGATCACAAGGTCACCTAGACTAGGCATATGTGGTGTGGAACCGGTCAGGAGATGAGTCTGACTTTGGTCGCTGGGGGTTAGGGAGCCCACCTCTCTGACCCAAGCGAGTCTCCTGAACTCTAAAGCGCTAACCAGGCATCACTAGCTTTCTCCCAGAGGCAGGGCCCTGACCCTTTACGATGGCTAGGCTGACTGCCGGCTGGGAGTGTAAGGCGCGTATCGCAGTCGCCCGACAGTTAGTAAGCAATCTGCGCACTAGGCTGCCGGCCCGGCCTCACTTTCCTGGGTCTGCTAGCTTTGCTGGCCCACTTGGCTCAGCGCCGGGGCTCCCATGCGGGAGCCCAGGCTCCGCAGGCACCCCTGTCCCGAAAGCACGTTCTACGGGCAGGTCATGGGTACGCACGCAGCCTTCTCACCACCTCGAGTCCTTGCCCGCTTCCGCGACTCCGGTGTGGGAGTGACGACGCGCCGCGGGGCGAACCGCAGCCGGGTCTAGCAGCAGGAGCGCCGGCTGTCCGCCCGCTCCCGCGAATCCCAGACTGGGCGGACGCCCCTCCCCCGCTTCGGATCCGCCCCGCCTCCGTCCGCTGCCTGGCGGCCGGTTGGAGGGCGCTGAACAGAAGCCCGGCGTCCGCGGGCTGAGTCGGGCGCTGGCAGGGATGTGCGCCCTTGTTCGGCCCTCGTCCCCAGGTCTGGGCGCGGCGCGACTCCATGGCAGATAGCGGCAGCCCGGGCGCCGGGGCTGGACCCGGGGCCGTACTGGGGGCGCTGCGTGTGCCGCTGGTGCTTCTGGCGCTAGGACTTGGCGCTTACTGCTTCTGCGCCCTTTCGGGACGCTGCCCGCCTGTCGCCCGCCTTCTCACGCCGGCCCCCGCTCCGACCCAGCAGTCCGGTGCACACCGTCTGACCGTGGCCAGCGACCCGGGCCGCCGGCGCTTCCCGCAGGCACTCATCGTGGGAGTGAAGAAGGGCGGCACGCGAGCGCTGCTGGAGTTCCTGCGGCTGCACCCCGACGTTCGTGCGCTTGGCTCCGAGCCCCATTTCTTCGACAGGTGTTATGAGCGCGGCCTCGCCTGGTACAGGTAAGCTTCCTGCCCGTCTTCCCCTTTTTGACTTCCACGTGAATTCGGTGGTGGGTTCTAGTGGGGAAGAGTCCTGTGCTCTGGGACTGAGGCCAGACTACGAAAGGGGTTGGATTTGATCCCAGGCACTGGGCCCCCAAAGCAAAGACGGTACTGGCGGGGTCAGGGGGAGCCTCAAGAACTTTGGAAACTACGGGGAATGCCTGTTTTGGTCTACCGAGGGACTTGGCAAGATTGAAGGGAAATAGTGGTGTTATTTGGTAGTGTTACAATTGCTTCAGGTTCAGTTGTGTCCTCGCCCCCCATCCTCACTTTGGGCTTGTATGGTTGGTCATCTGACTTGTGGCTAGTTATATTAGGAAGGAGCGTCTAGATTCCCCTGCAGGATCCTGGAAAGTGTCCTCTCATCCCACAACCCTTGCCTCCCTCCTGAGAGGACTTTTTGACTGCTGGAGTTTGGAGAAAGTTTGGTCTGGGCTGGAGAAAGTAGCTCTGCCCTTCAGTGCGTGCCCAGGCCTGGGAATGGGATCTAGCCACCTGCACAGGCTCTGTGGCTGCCCTGCGCCCCACCCAGGAGGGACCAGGGGTGTGGCAGTGGAATGTGAAGAGCATCATACCCCAGCCAAGCAACCTGTTTTGATGGCTTGTCAAATACCAGCCCCTCTCTGCTGAGCTGGGCACTGAGGCTGAGCCAGGTCCCGTTTCCTGCCACTAAGCTAGGATTACAGGTGTGTACCACCTCACCTCGCTAAGACCTA
>RJWM01028641.1:12711-25465 GCA_004363535.1 Dasyprocta punctata
AAAAAAAGAAGGCTGGGGCTTCTGGAGGGAGAATGAGGGATCTGGTACCTGACCTCTGAAGGGTTAGTGCTGTTTGGGTGCTAGAGAAATGGCATGGTGGGGGAAATTGAGTCCATTGTGGGGCAGCCTCCAGCTCAGGCTCCTGGAAGAAACCACTGCCCACTCTGGGTAGGGAGAGGGAGGCAGCAAAAGAGGGAGAGGAAAGAGAGTCAAGGAAGAATGCTTTTATGAAGTGCAAACATCAGAGCTTGTTGTGAGCGTGATCAGTGCTAAGTAGAGCAGCTGAGGGAAATGGGGATGAATTTAGTGCTGAAAGTTTCTCAAGGTACCAGGATTCCAAGGTTCTCCAAGGCCTTCTCTGGGCTGTTGCTTCTCTGGGAAAGGCTCTAGGGTGGGTGAGGCCCATTCTGGGGGCAGATCCTCAACTCTGGGGAGGGGATCTTGGAGACAATGACATACCAAGGACAGGAGTGGAGGATATTCCAAACAGTGCAAGCCTGCTGAGAAGAGACTTAATTTCCTCATCCGTAGAATTCATCTCCAATGGAGGGGTGCGGAGAATGCTTGTGGAGGTCTCAGGCTCTGTGGCCTCTGTCCCATGCATCTAGTATACAACATGTTGAGTGTGATGATTGAGCTTCTGGTCTGTGTGTCCTGGTGTCCTCAGAGGACTGTGGCCATGTGCTGATGTATGCGAACGTGGGGCTGCTCTACTTGAAAGTGCCTGAGCTCCTGTTGCCTGCTTTCTTTTTAATCACCACAAGCATGTCTGAGCCCCTGAAAACGCTCACATCAGCCTCATTTTTTCTAGCTGCAGGACTTGGGATGAACCCATAGCACCTGCAGGACCCTGTTCTATGTGTGAGTTGGGAAGGCAGATGGAGAAAGAGTAGCCAGGTCTCCAGGTGAGTTTCTGGAACACTGTTCCACAACTCACTGGGTTGTGACCCACTTCATTCCAGGGAGTGACCCTGACCCTGGCCATCTTTTGTCCTCTCTAGGGAGGTCCTCTGTTGCCCTTAGCCCAATCTTTTCCCCTCCTTAACCTGTTAGTTTATCTTTCAGGCTCTTGAAGGTATTCCATCTTGGGGACCATATCCTTGAGTAACCTCCAACTCAGTATCTACTTACCTGTTCACTCATCATTGAGCACCCACTATTTTCTAGGTACTAGGGTTACACAAAAACTCCAGTGTCTTGATCTGGAAGGGGTGCTCTGTTTTGGGTCAGGTGGGGACTCTACTTTGACTGTAGTACTCTAGAAAAGCAAGAGGAAGCCAGATGTGGTGGCACACGCCTGTAATCCCAACACTTGGGAGACTGAGGCAGGAGGAAAGCTGTGAGTTCAAGGCCAGCCTGAAATATATAGTGAGACCCTGACTACAATAAATAAATGAATAAATAAAATAAAATAAAGAAAGATGAGATGAGGAGGTGTAGGTATGGAAACCCTCTTAGTTCCCAGTGTCAGAGCAGGGAGTGGGTTTGTGCATGTAGGGGAGGACTTGGGCTTTTGTGGGCCATATCCTTCCTCTTCTTGTGGCTGGGGACAGTCTCCCCCAGCACTTTCTAGCACTGGAATAAAAACAATAACTGATTTTCCACAGGTCCCCGGCCTTACTGGACCAGGCCCAGGCAGGGTATAGTACATGGATGGGGGTCCTGAGATGCAGGAGGGAAGAGTGGCCCAGGGCTGGCTGGAAGCCGCAGGGAAATGAAGACCAGATGAGGTGGCTCAGGGGGAGGGTCTTTGGAATAACTTTTCAGATGTTTGCTGTGTGGGGTCAGAGTTCCGTTCTGCTTATGCTCTCCCTAGTCTCTGCCACCCCCAAAGGTGCCTGTCCTCACTCTCCAAGCTCCGTTGGGACAGGCTTCTGAAGCCCGAGGAGGGTAAATAATTGATCCCAAAGATCTCAGAACAGGCTTGTGGCAACTGTGAACCTAGGAAGTCCTGTACCCACTCTGTATTCCATCCTGTTCTTTGGCAGGCATGTTAGGAAAGGCCTCCCTCTTTGGGGTTGCTCTGCTTTTCTGACTTCCTACAGAGAAAGGCTGAGGATGGGGGTAACACCAGGGCTCCCAGAAAAGGGTGGTGTTGGGGACATTCAGAATCAGGCTTTCAGTCAGGGAAGGAAAGAGACTGGGAGTCAGAACAAGTCAAATATTGGAGGGAGGTGTCTGGGAGGCCTGGGGCTCCTTACTTCCCTGGGAAGATGAAGGAAGGAATGATACATTCTGGTGAAGCATGGCATACATACACCCCTTTCAACACCAGTATCAGCTTCTTTTGTGGGTCTTAGTGGTAGGGTCCAGTGTGGGGAGACTCCTTCCTATGACTTCTCTCAGGGAAAGGGAGACCTCTTGAGCTGGCTGGCCCTGCCAACTTGCAGCCCTGGCCTATGATGATCTAAGGTTTCTTTGAACTTTCCCTGAGAACGGCTGGGTGTTGTCCCCATTGGATCCCCAGTGCATGAGGTAGGGCATGGAGGAGCGGGGTTCTGGGAGCACAAATCACCCAGACCCCTCCTGACAGGAGGACTGGAAAGAAGGCTAAGAAGAGTCAGTGCCCACCTTCAGTTCCTCCTGTTTCTTCTCAGTATGCCTGCCTATTAAATGGGACAGTGGGTGGGGTGGGGAGTGGTTCTGGCTCACAGTGTCACCAAGGTGGAGGAAACTGAATTCTCCTTTGACTTCTGAAGATCACTCTGCCCCAGGCCTTGATCTGAGAGGTGGGGAGATTCCTTTCCATGTCACCTGCCCCACCCTGCTGTCACCATGGGCCATGCTGGTGATTCTGGCATTCCCAACTCTCTCTTTTGCCTAGGGGGGCACATGCATACATCTTCCTGTCTCACCACTAGCAACCCCCAGTCTGATCATTATAGCATGGCGGACTGTGCATCTGTGTCTGGCCTGAATTTCCTTGGGGAATCTGAGCAGGGAGCAGGTCAGTTAGGCTGGCTGAGACTGGGCTTATCATCTCCCGGCTTGGTCAATCCTGGGCCTGTAAGCCAGGTCAGGAAGTACCCTATTCAGATGATGGGAGCAAGGCTGGGTAGGGCTGGGCATGGCTGGGCAGGGATGTCTCCTCCCTAGAACAGACCACAGAGTCTCTGCCTCTGTTGACCTAGTTCCCAGCCATCCTTTGGAGCTGTTTGCTCAGCTGCCTCACCCTGCCCGACCTCGCCCTGTACTACCTGGCTGGCAGGTGCTGCCTCAAGACAGCATGAGTCGTGCCTGGGCCTGACCTGCTGGGCACTTGGGATGGGCTTCTTCAGGTTTGGGACAGTCAGGGGGCTGTGGTCAGCCAACTCTTTCTGGACCTTCAGTTGGGCTGGGGCCCTTCTCCCCCATGTTAGAATGAGGGCAATTTTAGAAATGCTGTATCTTCAACCTGGCATTCTGGGGCTGTCAAAGCATAGGACCTTGGGACCCATCACCAGGTGGATCAGAGCTGTATCACTAATTTTCTCAAATGTGCTAAGCTCTGGGGGTGGCTCTTGGCAGTCTGAGTTGGGCCCAGGTGAATGAGAATTAGCAGGGCTGCAACTGAAGGTAGGGAAAGAGATGTAATTAAATTAAGGCAGGGGAAAGAAAGAAGGACAATTATACTCTTTGTTGGCAACATTTGCCAATAACAATAATTGATAACAATAATTATAACAATAACAATAATTGAATAACTTAATTCAGGAGATGCTGTCAGTCACTGAGTGAAAAGGGTGACCTAGAGTGATCTGTAGTGCAGAGGCCTGTGGGGTGACATTTCCAGGCTAGCTGACCTTGGAATGTTTGGTCTGGGAGAGGTCAAGGTTGGGGGTTCAGCAGCTCCAGGAGGGAGCTGGCCTTTGGGGAAAGGGGTCATAGGGTTTGTGCAGGGAACACGAGTGACTGGTGAAAAGTGCCTTGGTCACCTCTGTCCCCAGTGACTGTCACCCTGTTTTCCGATGGATAGCATAAAATGGGAGCAGCCTGGTAGGCAGGGACCCTCTGCAGGACTGTGCTAGGCTGGCATCTCCTAGCTCATCTCTTAGGCTGCCTATTTCCTAGGATATTCATCCCAGCACTTGGGAAGAACTTGAGGGGGAGTACACATGGCCCACTTTAGGGACCTGGGGCTTTCCTGGAGGAGGAGGGTCTAGTTCCAGGTCTAGCATTACAGGGGTCACTCCATAGAAGTGCTTACTCAAGAACAGCAGCCACTCAGTCTACTCCTCCCATTGCCCCCAGGAACCTGATGCCACGCACCCTGGATGGGCAGATCACCATGGAGAAGACACCCAGCTACTTTGTGACGCGGGAAGCCCCTCGTCGAATTCATAGGATGTCCCCAGACACGAAGCTGATTGTGGTGGTACGGAACCCAGTGACCCGAGCCATCTCTGACTATGCCCAGACACTTTCCAAGACCCCAGGCCTGCCCAGCTTCCGTGCCCTGGCCTTCCGCCATGGCCTTGGCCCTGTGGACACAGCCTGGAGTGCTGTGCGTATTGGGCTGTATGCTCAGCACCTGGATAACTGGCTGCACTACTTTCCTCTGTCCCACTTCCTGTTTGTCAGCGGTGAGCGGCTGGTCACTGACCCGGCTGGAGAGGTTGGCCGGGTGCAGGACTTTCTGGGCCTCAGACGGGTTGTCACGGACAAGCACTTCTACTTCAATGCCACCAAGGGCTTCCCCTGCCTCAAGAAGGCCCAGGGAAGCAGCCGTCCTCGCTGCCTGGGCAAATCCAAGGGCAGGCCCCACCCCCACGTACCCCAGGCCGTGGTCCAGCGCCTGCAGGACTTCTACAGGCCTTTCAATAGAAAGTTCTACCAGATGACTGGCCAGGACTTTGGCTGGGACTAAGCAAGGCCCAGCTAGCCCTGCCCTGGATACTTTGAACCTTAATTTATGTCTGCCCACTGGCCAGAGCAACTTCCCTACACATGCTCTGGGGAGAGAACATTTAAGAAATAAAGTCTGGACCCAAATTCTTCCACTTGACCTTGAGGTTTGGGTGGAAGTGATACTGTGCCAGTTAACACTATGGGCCGGGTGTCATGCCAAACCTATTCTTTACATGTCCTCGGAGATGGGCCATGCACTTCGTCATATGGCACAGATGAGCATGAGAAACTCAGAGAGACTTAGGGCCTGATTGGTGGCGCGCAGCCTAGTCCTGGTGACTCTGGGGCCTGTCCTCCACCTTTTCTCAGTCCTGAAAGGTTGAGCATGGTTGTCTGCATATCCAGGACAAGGAAAACGAGGCTGGAGGTTGTTCCTGAGTGGTGAAGCAGGATTAAAGTCAGGTCTGGCCAATTGTTATGTGCTGCACCTGGGACCTCAGTTAATCCCATGTCCTGGTGCCTAGTGGACACTCTTTCCTACAGGCCTTGTGGAGCTCCTGGGCAGTACAGTACTTGGCAGGTGACTTGGTGTGTGGTACAGTGCTTCCAACAGCCTTCAAGCTGTTCCTGAGCAGCCTGGCCCTCTCTGCCTACCCAGGACAAGCTCACTCCAGAGATCCACCTGCACAGGACCTCACTCCCAGGCCACACCCACTAAGTGACACATTCCCTCCTCCTGGCCTTCACTCTCAGCCAGGTCTGCTGCTTTTTTCTTGCATCCTTTCCCAGGGCAGGGCAGGAACAGTCCCATCTGTTGCCCAACTGCCCATTCTTAACCAAGTCAGGCCATACTTGGGCAGGTTGGGGAGCCCATCCATCCCTCTCTTCTAAACATGAGGGCCCCATCAGTAATGGCTCTCACCTGTTCCTAGCCACTGCTGTCTACCAGGTGCCCACCAGCTGCCCTGATAATGACCTCTGAGGCTAGTTAGACCAGCCCTGTACATTTACCCTGTCTCAGGCCTACCACAGAGCCTGGCACTGATCTCTGAACCCTGGGCAGCTCCTTGGATTTATTTCATGCCCTGACCTTACCCTTTCTGCCTCTGAACTGCTTAGGGCTACTCCATGTCCTGGGATCCAGGAACACAGGCAGTAAGGAAGGATTTGCAGGGGATGGGGGAAGCCTGTCAGCCTCAGCCACTCCTGTCTGACCATCAAGCTTTACTGGGAGCCAGTGCCTTCACCAGTCACTATGTCCTCTCTTTGTCACATGATCCCATCTGTGGTGTGGCCATGGGGTCAGTTAATGTCAGTGTCACTGCAGTGGCTCAATGGAAGGGGAAAGCACATGTGGGGTTGTTTGTTTCTGGTTGTCAGAGCCCCATCTCTGCTCCTGCTAGTTTCTCTGCCCAGCAGACACTTGCCTGGAACTGTTCTTAGGGGCTGGCACTGTCCTTAGGCCTCTCCATCCCAGGCCAGGCCAGTGGGAGGGCTGGGAGCTGATTATGGACACCTCTCCCTGTATTCACTAAATAGTGCAGTTTCAACATAGTGGGCAGATGTGGGCCCCAGAATGCACAGCCTCTCCCCTGTCTCTGACCTCTGTCACTGGTGGGGTGCAAGGCCTGGCCTAATTTATAGTTCCCAGGTGAGAAGGACACAGGTTCTCCTTGAGGACCCTTCTGGGTTGTGAGTGTAGGATTTGATGACTCTGTCCCTGTACCCTGCACCAAGGGCAGGAGAGAAGATAGGGCAGCCCTGATTCTTGGCTCAGTTCCTAACTCAGTCCATGCATATCTCATTCTCCCTGGACATATCCTATTCGTTTCTGGACAGTCTCAAGGCCCACACTGTCACCTGGTCCCTCTTTTGTTCTACAATGAACTCTTCGAATGACAACTAGAGGGGGTGTCTTCAGGGTAAGACAGATCTCAGCCCCACCCCATTGTTCCTAGGATGAAAACCAGATGCTTTCCTGCAGCTGTTTAGGGCCTCCAGGACTTGTCCAATCCTGCACGGTTCCTTCAGCCCCATGTTCCTACCAGCTCCTTTTATCTACCATACCCTTTCCAGTTGCACAGACTTTTCACACAGTGTGTAGCACCTTTCCCTACAGAAGGCACAGATGGAGGTGGCGGCAATCTTGAGCAGGGTGGCTGTGCTCCTGCATTTAAAGTTCCTTTTTTTTTTTTCTTTTTTCTTTTTTGGTACTGGAAATCGAATACAGGACCTTGTGCTGCCAGGCTGGTGCTGTGCCACTGAGCTATATCCCCGGCCCTAGAGTTCCATTTTGAGCCCTTTGAGATGGCCCATTTTCCCTCTTCTAGAGCCCTCCTGGGTGCAGAACTCTGGGGACGTTGCTGTCCCTGGGCCCAGGCCTCATGGGGCACACTCTGAAGGCAGCAGGGAGGAAGGGTGAATTGGTTTGTTCTGCCTGCTCCACCCAGTGGAAGCTCAGCTCTGAGAGCTACCACCCTGCGTGAGGTGCCCAGCTGTGCCTGAGAACACACTGCAGGCAGATGTAGTGGGTCCTGGGGCTGCACTGGAGGGTGGGGCTCCCTGGGGGAGTCATCAGCCTTTAATTAATTAAAGTCTCTAAATTGCTTCCCCAGCTGCTTGCTCCATGGGTTTTCCATGTTGGAATGTTCTAGATGGGGTGAGACGTGCTGATTCAATTATCTTCTTCCTGTCCTGACCAGTGGAGGAAAGGGAGATAGGTCCCCTTCTCCACCCCTCAGGGGAACTTGGGGGTCCTCACAGCCCTGGAAGCAGGGAAGTGGGTGGAGAAGCCTGGGGAGGGGATTGCTTCTACTTCTGGAGACTCACTCAGCCCCAGCTTTCTGGCTATACCTGGTCCAGGCTTGGGGCCCACAGGATGGTGGGGATGAGGTGGGGTGAACACAGTGTTCTTGCTCTGGGGCTTCCACTTGCAGATGGCTCCAAGTGCTTTAGTGTCCAAAAGACCAAGTTTCTCAGTGTCTGAAACTGTGAATGCTCACTCTGGAGTAGGTGTCTGTCCTCTGGAGAGGGGGTCCTGGGTAATGCTGTTTGCCTCATTGGCCTGCTGACCTTGGAAATGGGGTCAGGGAGGCCAGCCTGAGGCCCTGGTTTTAGGTGGCCCTTTTGCCCAAGGCTAGGCTGGCTTCCTATGTCAGAGCGGATGGGGCCAGAGGGCCAGGGTGAGGCTTCTCAGGGGGCTATGCAGGGCAGGAAAGGAGAAACTGGCTCCCTAGGGTGAAGTCTGTAGCACTTGTCAGTGATTTCACCTGAGGATGGGGTGCTTTGGGGAAATGTTGGATTCTTCTGGTCCAAATGCCCCAGAGTGGATAAGGCTGGGACCTGTCACCCCATCCAGGTTTAAGAACATTCTGGGGTATCGGAGGGGGCCAGAACCCAGGTGAGAGAGGAGCCTGAATAACTTCAGATTAAATAGATACCAATGTAGGCCCTCCCATAGGCCCAAGACCCCTTCACTTTGCCTATCTGCCTGGGGTCCCTTTTTCCCACTGAGAGTAGCCAGACTACAGATTCCAAGGGATCCTTCTGTGTTGCCTCAGCCATGACCCAGAATGGGCTAGGGACAGTGTGAAGGCCCCCTGATGCTTTAGTCTGGGAAGCCACCTACTATGTTTTTTTGTTGGGATTCCCGATACACTGGGATGGTGGCTGGAAGGGCCCCACAAGTTTGTTTATTCTTTCAGCCAAGAGTTATCGAAGGACTGACTCTGAGGACATCACAGTCGATGGATAGGCTGTCCCTAACTGCATGAAATCCCTATGTGGTTGGGGAATCTGAGCCAATCACCAAGTACCAAGAAAACAGAGCACTCACTTCAGTGTAGGAAGTACCAGAAAATATGGAGCATGATGGGGGAAGAGTTGTCCTAGACAGGAGAGTCCCTCAGATAGAGCCCATTTACCTGCATCTTGAAGGGGACCCAGCTGTGGCAGGGCAGGAGGGACAGCAGGTGCTATGCATAGGCTGCTTAAGAAAAATTGTGACTATTTGGGCTGGGGATGTGGCTCAGTGACAGAACACTTGCCTAGCATGCATGAGGCCCTACTTCCATTCCCAGTACCCCAAAAATAAAGAAAAAAGATCCTGACTATAAAATAGCCCCTCCTTGTAAAACATATTGCACACCCATGTTCTTGGCAGCTGTGTTCACAATAGCCAAAGGAAGAAATAACCCAAATGTCCTCCAGCAGACAAGTAGATAAATGAAATTGTGATGTATCCATACAGTGGGGTGTTTATGACTCAATCCCTGAAAGGGTTGGTGTTCTGACATATGCTACTGTATAGATAAACCTCGAAAACATTACTCTAGGTGAGATAAGCCAGTCATGAAAAGTTATATATTATGTAATTCTGCTCATATGAAATGTCCAGAATAGGCAAATTCATAAAGATTAAAGCAGATTGGTGGTTGTCTGGAGCTGGAGGTAGGAGGGACTGGGAAGTGATTGTTTAATGGCTCCAGGGTTTCCTTTTGAAATGATGAGAATGTTCTGGAACAAGAAAGAGGTAGTGGGTGCCCAGTGTTGTGAATGCATTAAATGCCATTGCATTGTTATTATTATTATTATTTTTAGAAAGTGGCTCACTGTATAGTTTAGGCAGGCCTTGAGTTCACTATGAGGCCCAAGCTGGCCTGGAACTTGTGATGATCGTTCTGTATTTCCAGCCTCCTGAGTGCTGGAAATATAGGCATGCACCACCATGTCTGCTGTATTGTTCATTTTAAAATGTTTGTTTTGTTTTGTTTTGTTTTTTGGTACCGGGGATCAAACTCACAACCTTGCATCTACCAGGGAGGCGCTTACACCACTAAGCTAAATCCCTGGTCCTGTTTTTTGAGACGGGGTCTTACTGTGCAGTTCAGACTGGCCTTGAACTCACTTTGTAGCCCAGGCTGGTCTTGAGCTCACAACGATTCTCCTGCCTCAGCCTCCTGAGTGCTGGGATTAAAGGCATGATCCACCATACCCAGTTTAAAACGGTTGATTTTGTAGCTGGGTATGATGGCATGTTCCTGTAATCCCAGCACTTGGGAGGCTGAAGCAGGAGGATTACTAGACTGATGCTGTTGGTGAGTCCATGTATCCAGACACTGGTCATTGAACCCAGGCTTGCTGTACACACTGAGCTATATACTCTTAGCTCTTTTTATCGTGAGACAGGATCTCTCTAAATTCCTTCAATCTGTGATCCTCCTGCTTCAGCCTCCTGAGTAGTTGGGATTATAGGCACATGCCACTGTGTCTAGCTGGAGCAAGACTTTTACAGTATTTCCTGGCTTAGATTTTTTTCCCAGAAAGTGCCTAAAGACTACCCCCTTCCCCAGACTCCTGTGAAGGTCCTGAGTCTGTTTTGGTTGCCAGACACCCAGGTCACAAACTAGCCCCAAAATGTACTCTGGTGATTATTAATTTATAGAGTTTATTGAGTGATGACACAGAGAGGCCTTGCCATTGAAAGAGGCCTTTGCCACTTCTAGAGTGGAGAGGACAGAGCTTACCCCCCAGGGCCACAGCAGATGGCTCCAGGATCAGGCAGGGAACCAAAGGAGTAAGTGAGGGGAAAGCTAAGGCCAGGGCCTTTCTTGGGTTCCCCATGGGAAAGGCAGAGCTCAGCACTGGCAGAGTGAAGGCCGCTGGAAGGCTTTGGGCACGGACAGTCTTCCCAGTTGCTTGGTACTTGGCTCCATGTGATTCAGGGCACGATGTGGTGGCTTGCAGTGTGAGGGTGGGTAAGGAAGCAGTTCTGAAGTGGGCCCCTGGGTGACAGGAAAGATGGAAACAACGTGGCTGTTGGTTTGGCCTATAATTAGAGGATGCCAAATAGACAAATGAGGGGCTGGGGATATAGCTCAGCAGCACAAAGTGCAAGGTCATGAGTTTTGATTCCTGGTACAAAAAAAGAAAAAGAAAAAGAAAAAGAAAAAAAAAAGAAAAGAAAAGTAAAAGAAAAGGAAAGAAAAAAAGAAAAAGAAAAAGAAAGAAAAAAAAGGAAACGAACCAAATAGATAAATACAGAACATAGAGAAGTACAGAGCCTCCACCTCCCGTGAGTCTTGTGCCCTGGACTGTTGCCAAACCATGGACTACAGTCCTATGCTCTGGTTCATTCTAGTCCCAGGCTACTGTGCCCTGATGGTGACATAGGGCCTGGGCACCACAGCCTTTCCAAAAACAGCAGCTAGTCTTGTCACACCTCTCCTAGGAGACACTCTGGTCTCCTCCTGAGACAGGACAATGAGTATAGGGCAACTGGAGGCACAGTGTGTGCAGGTTTGGTTGGTTTGGGTAAAATGTTTGCTCAAAATCCCTGATGGGTTGAGGATAAGCAGGCGAGGCAGGGCCATTGATGGATCCTGAGGTGGCCAGTCTGCTGGATCCAAAGACAGGGCCTCTGTCTGTTGTCTCCCCCATGGGCTGTGGGCAGGGTCTAACTGGGATTGCAGTTGAAGGCCTGCTCTTGCAGACTCTGGCTGTGGTAGCCACCAAGGAGACTATGACAGGGTCCACCAAGGCCACTAAGACTCCTAGGTGCATGTGCCACCCAGCCTCAGGTGATGTTCTAGCCCCTGCACCTGCTTCCAGGATGTCCAGCCCCACCTTTTCAGAAATGATGGTATAACAGGAAGTAGTGAGACAGGAGTTAGAATTTTATTAGGCAGTGAGGACAGCAGCCCCCAAATGGAGTCAGGAATTCCAAAATGGAATCTGCTGAGTCATGATCCTCCAGAGATTTTACAGAAACATCTGTCAGGTATTCTTTGGCTGTCCGGCACCTCCTCAGACCACGATCAAGTGGGCCATTGGCTCATGGGTACTTGGGACCTGCATGGGCACTGCATGAACACTGCATAGGTTGGATCCTGAAGAGTATGTGGTCTCCTATTGGGTAGAGATTACATAGCTTACACAATGACCTGAGCTCCCTTCTAGGCTCCTTAAAAACTCCTGGACAAAGAGCCTTTTTAAGTAGCCTACTCAGGACCTCCCAGCTAGTGGGAGCTCTACTTCCTTACCTTTATATCTTTTAAATAAATTTGCTTGCACCATACCTCCTGTATCTGTAGTTTCATTCTTCATCACCCTGGGACACAACTCTGGCTTTCTGGTAACAATGGAACCTGTGGAATATGACCCCAGAAACAGGCCCTGCCGAGGCTTCTGGGACCTAAGACCAAGGGCCTTCTCCAGCTCAAAGCAAAGCTCCAGGTTTTGAGGCTGAAAATTCCTTTCATAGTGCTTAATCTGAGCCACATTATATGTGCTTTTTGCTGGAAGAGCTGTACAAAAACAGTCAGTGAACCAAAACAGTTAATGCAAAACTGTTGCCAGAAGGATTTCATACATGAGTCTTCTGATTAAGGGGAAAATGAGATCTACAGTTGGGCAATTGAGAACAATTGGAGATCTTGTTCTCGCCATCTCTTTGCTCCCTGCACACCTCCCTGGGCCCCTCGCTGTGAGGAGCTGGCCAGATCCTATCTTCTCCCTTCTGTCTCCCACAAGGGAAGCCTGGATATCTGATGGGAAGCTGATCCAGTGACAAAGCTTTGACTGCCCTAGGGAAGGCCTGTCTCCCACAGATCACAGCAGGGGGGACTCCTGCTAAACATGCCAATGCTGGGGAGAAATATCCGGAGATTGTCTGGCCCCTGGTTTCACCGTCTAGGCTCTGGTTGGGAGGGAGGCCCTGGTGCAGGTCGGGGAAAGGACTCTCATGCTTCACTGGTGGCCAGTCCTGTTGGTGGCAGGGGGAAGGGGAGCTGTGGGAATGTATGCAGGCTAGTAAAGGGTGTGACAGGCAAGACACAGGGGTCCTGAAAAAATAGTCAGACTCTGGTCACTAGTGAGCTCACCGGCCCCTCATGGTATGCTCAAGGAAGAGCCCTGAAATCCCAGAAAG
>RJWM01028642.1:0-25364 GCA_004363535.1 Dasyprocta punctata
GGCCCCGCCCCTGGGCGCGTGGGGCGCCGCTCCCCGGGAGTTTTCCGCCCGGGGGCTCCTCCCCCTCCGCGCCCTCCCGGCAGAGGCGCCCGCGGGCCTGAGTGCTCCGGAGAGGGGCCAAGGTCCAGCAGATCCGCGGCGCCCGCTGAAAGGTCGCTGCTGCCGCGTCCCCGCGCGTCCCTCGGCGTCCCCGGCCAGGTGAGTGTGGTCCCGCGTGGCGGCGTTGCTGCTCCGCGCCCCTCCGGGCTCTGCCCTGCGCTTCCTGGTCGGCGGCGCGGCGCGGGGGTGGGCCGGGGGTGCGGGCCGGGCCTGGAGCGAGCGCGCGGGGCGGTGACCTGCGCCCCTCCGGCCGTCTGGCGAGTCCCGGCCTGCGGTGCCCGGGAAGGGCCCGCCGTGCTGGGGAGCGTGGGGCGAAGGTGCCTGGGGAACTTTGCTGAGAGCTGGAGGACGCGGATTCTTGGGTGCGGCCACCACTGCGTCTTATTTGTAAGGCTCCGACCCAAGGAATCGAGAGAATGCGACCTAACGCTTTTCCAGCCGCGACTCCAGTTTTTGCAGGAATCTAGGATTTGGCTGACCCCTTGGGCTCGGGGCGGGCTCCTGAGGGCGGCGAAAGGAGAAACCGGTCTGTGGGTCAAAAGCACAGATGGGAAGTTCCTTTTCCTGAGACTGGAGAGTTTGGAAAGCTAAGCTAGCCAATGCTAGCCTGAGCTGGGGACATTGCTCACAGAACACTTCTGTCCCTGCCCCCTAACCGGTGACCCCTCTGGGGAGTTTGGATGTGTAGGGACAGACCCAAGGTATCCTCGTAGGTCTCCTCTTCCAGCCCCAGCCTTTTTTCTCGCCACTGCTGTCCCCTCCCCTCAAGGCTGAGCCCTCGGCTGCCCTGCGCACACGGTAGGGACTACCAACTTGCAGGGGCGACCGCCGGTCTTGCTGACCCTTATAGCTGGCTCACATTATGGCCCTCATTCCATCCATGTTACAGTCAGTTACTGGGGGTTCGTAGGGGGATTAGTGAGAACCTTCCCTTCAGGCTTTGTCTGTGCAGCAAGGTGTTCATGGGCATCAGAGTCCAGGTAAGGGTTCGCCCTAGGTTTGGCCTGCTCCCTGCCTTGGGCTTCCTGATCCCACACCTCTCTGTGCTTTATTTCTGCCTCTGTAAACGGGGCATCATTATAACACATACCTCCCAGGCTTATTGTGTGGATTCTGTGAATTCGTATCTGAAAAACCTTACAGTGCTCAAGTACTGGTCAGGCAGGATGGGTGGCAACTGGTATGTCCCATCCATGTGTCCCAGATGGATGTCACTCAGGTTGGGCATGAAGTGAGCAAAGCAGTGGTGTGAAAGTAATCAGATGCATGCACCAATGAATAATACAACAATAACAGCTGTTTCTTCCTTAACAGTGGAAGGTGCAGCCAGGGGGAACGCTCTTCTGAGCTGGCTCCCTGCTTCCACTCTGGCAGCTCTGTCCTGCAGTGCCCTCCTTTCCTTTCCTCATCGTGCCCATCATGTGCCAGTCGTCCTGGTGCCTGCTGCCTAGAAGAGGGACAGGCCACACCCTGTGCTGGCTCCCACAGCCCTCCCCGTCCACTTCTCTGGCACTGACTAGTTCTCAGGACCCGCCTGGCCGCCTCGTGTGGCCATGTGTCTCACCCCTGCCCTGTCCTTGATCTTTGCAGTGCAGGGCAGCTTCCCACTCACTTCTTGGTCTTGCACAGCACCCAGGATGGGCCTTGCCTCATTAGGTGCTCGGGAAACGTTGAATGAGAGGCGGGTAGAGGAAGTACAGTAGTTTCTCAGTAGTTTAGAGTACTGGACTGAGTGGGTAGGCAGACAGAAACTGGGAGGGTGAACTGGACGTGCATCCAGACTGCGAGGTGAGAGAGGAGCTGAAAGGTCAAGTTCTACCTTTTGATCCTCTTCTTGAGCCAGAGTAACAGGAAGGACCCATCCTGGTTACTCTGTCCATATGGGCAGGGTGAGCTTGTGATGCTTCGGTCCTGTGACGAGAGGAGGTAATGGGAGTTTGGGAGGAGTAGGAACTCAGTGTAGAATTGAGGAAAGAAACCCCAAGTGGGCTGGAATTGGGGCGCAAGACCTTTCTTTCCTTTCTCTATTCCTAGCTGCCTTCTTTCCTCTTCAGGCTGCAGAGATTCCTGGCAGTGCATCCCGCAGGAGGCTTCCGGGAGGGACTGGGTGTGGGCCACCCCAAGGCAGCAGACTCCAGTTTCTCTGGGTTTTTCTTTCCAGTGCCCTTGGATCCCACTGTTCCCAGAACATTGGGAATTTGAATGACTCTGAGGTAGGAAAGCTCCTGGGGTAATGAAGAGACTGAGGTTTTGGTCAGAGTTGGTTTTTGTAGACAGAGTTGTAGTCAAGCTCTGTTTAGAACGGAATTCGTTAGTAACCATCAAAACCATTCCACATTAGGCCCTGCTGACCCTCACCCCGGGGACCCCTAAAATGAAGGTCTGATAGTCATGTGGTAGTTGTGCGACGATCCTAATAACACACCTGACTACAGCTGGCCTTGCCTGGGCTGGTGGCAGGCAGTGATGGGTGGGGACACTGAGGAGTCGGGTACAGAGTTCTCATCTTTGCCTTATAGTCTCCTGACGCCAGTGGTCTGATGATAAACTGCTGCTTCAGGACATTTGTAGGAGGGGTTTGAGATCCTTGAGGAGGAAGAAGAGGAGGTGATAATGATGATATTGTGGGAGTGTGGGTGCTGGGGGTGTAGCTCAGTGGGACAGTGCTTGCCTAGCAAGTGTGGGGCTCTGGATTCCATCTCCCAGTGCTGCAAAAGAGAAAAAAAAATAATGAAGGAAATAACATTGTGGGTGTGTTACCTTGAGGAACCATGGTGTTGGGGTGTTTCAGCTGGTGGTCGAAGCCTGGCTATGCCCAATCTCTTATCCCAGGGATATTTGCTCGTGAAGGCCCCATTCCTCAGAAGAAAAGAACCTGGCAGGTGATTGAGAGGGAAGTCATGGGTCTCCTGCCTCCCCAGTCCTGGGGCAGCAGGAAGGCTGACTTGGGGGACAGTGAGGAGAGGGGAGGGCCACTGGGTAGGGTTGGGGAGGAAGAATGTATGGGGTGGGGTAAGGCAGTTTGTGTCATGGTAAGCCTGCAGCGTGGCATCTGGGGAAAATGTTGACCAGTATGTGGGGAGGTTGGTAGTAAATGCGCGTTTTCTGTGTCTGCCAAAAATGTCACAGATATTTTTAGGAAGTAAGTGACAAAGGTTTGTTTCTATTGGACTCTTCACTAGTGTCCACTGTTAGCCTAGCTGCGGGCTGTGCACCCACAAGGAGAGGCTACACCCTACACCCTAGGCTCCACCTGTAGGTGTCCTGAGACCTAGGACGGGAGCCTGGATGAGACCCAGTTTGGAGTGGGGAAGGTCATAAATTCAGTTTGGAAGGTGGTGCCTTTGTGACACCAAGTAGGTCCATGGGTCCAAGAGTGAGGAGGTATCTGGGTTGGACAGAGGTTTTGTTGAGGTTGTATTTATATTTGGAGTCAAGGGCATGGTGATATAAAGAAAGATGAACCAGTCAGCCGCCCAAGAGGACCAATTGCAGGAGCCAGGGTCAACCCGCTTTGGTAGAATGGGGTGGACAGTGGTGGCGTTGCTGCCGTGGTCAGTGACTGGAAGGACTTGGCGGTAACTATTTCGGTGGGACAGTGGGAACAGAAGTCAGATTGGAACAAATGGGTGACTCGTAGCAGGAGCCCAGGATCTTGAAGCTTTGACAGGAGAATGTCCTCAGGGAGTGCTTGTGTTTTCTCAGCTCCTGATCCCTTTTGTCTTGGGGACTGGTGTGTGAACAACAGGCAGCTGGGCTCCCTCCCCTCTCCTCAAAGATTTGGGCGCCTGTGAAGCTTTGATCCTCTCACAGATTCACGTTGTGGACCTGGTCTTGCAGCTCTTTGTGACTTGTTCGTTGCAGGCAGTGACTCTGGGTTACTGCTATTCCTGGTCACTAGCTGTGGAATGTTCTTAGTGCGGAATCACTGTCATTTATTCAACATTTTTTGAACTGCTGGGGGTTGAGGTCATTTACTATTTTTGTTGATTTGAAATAGTGCTGGAATAATAAGTAACCTAGAAGGACCCTGATTGGACTGTTTACTGAGTATTTTTTTTGGAAGAGTTTATGTTATCATGCTATTAAGTTTTCCAAATTAATAGAATTATTGGACATTACAAATGAGATTCTAACTGGATGTACCAGAGTTTTCAGTTTATAATTTTGTATTTTTTCTACTTTTTTCCTGTTCACTAGTCATTAATCTCAATCTTTATTCATTCCTTTTTACTTTTGGTTTATTTTATTGCTTTCCTTTTAATATCTACATTGGTTGATTGAATTTTAGTCCTTTAATTTAAGACGTATGTAGTGCTTTCCCCTTTGCTTTGAGTGCAGTTCTAGCTGGCAGCCCTTTGTACAGTGTCCTCCCTGTCTATTGCTCTCTAGCTATTCTGCTGTGAATCAGTTTATGTTTGTTTTGGATTTTTGAGATCCTGTTGCTCAGGCTGGCCTTTAACTTGCTATATAGCGTAGGCTGGCCTTGAACTCATGATCCTCCTGTGTGGAGCTGGATTATGGGTGTGTACCACCACACCTGGCTATAAATCAATTTCCATCCAAGGATTATTAAGTAGATGGGATTCTGAATTTCCAAGTGCATAATACTGGGGAGAACATAATTATATTTGCTTGTTGAGTTTTAGTTTTATGGGTTATGAGTAATGAATGTGGTCAGGAAAAATCTCTTATCAGACAATTACTTATTCTTTTTGATCAACTATATGATTACTATTAAAATGTTTCATGGACTTGAAAGAAGAAAATATGTAGTATTCTCTGGGGGACAGACTTCAGGTACATATTTTAACTTGAATCGACCCTTCAGATCTTTATCATCCATCTGTCAGATTCTGAAAGGGTTATCAAAAATTCTTGCTGTAATCCTTTTTCTCTAAATCAAGGCCCACTTGTATTTGCAGGGGTTCTTGATTTTCCTGTTTGGTGTTTGCAGATTTATCAGGCTCAGTTTGTGGGTCCTATATCAGGTCATTTGTTGCTTGTTTCATGCTGTTAGTTCTTGGGTTTAACAAGTTTACGATGGGACCGTAAGGCATATGTCTCCCTGCCAGGCAGCTTAAACCACTAGTGGTACATGCATGACTATTCCATCAGGTGACTTTTTATTAATTTTATTAGTAAAAAGACCAATAAAAGTGATTAGATCCATTTGTATTACCAGTGGTACACGCTGCCTGATGGGGCAGTCACGCATGTATCACTGCTGGTTCAAGCCAGTGGGAATGTGTTAAGTTCATATTGTCTTATGTTTTGGGAGAATATACAGATGTATAGATAAGGATCTAGGAGAATCCCTTTTCTTTATAGTCCTGAAATTAATAAATAGGTATACCTTATAAAACAGCAAGGCTGAGGACTTAGAGGCAGACATTAGTCAGAGGGTATGAAGCCATCAGGCCCCTGTAGTGTCTGTTCAGGCTCCCATAGAGTAGTTGGTAAGCAGGTCCTGCCTCTCTGCTGGTAACCATGACACCCCCTCCTTGCCTGTCTCCAGGGTCCTTGTGATAGCCAGGCTTTTAAGAGGAATGAACTGCAAACTCCAGGCGGTGGCCTGCAAACCCATGTGTTAGTCTGTTTTCTGTTGCCATAACAAACAACCTGAGGCTGGATGATTTGGAAAGAAAGAGTTTTATTCAGCTCACAGTTCTGGTGCTCCAGGAGTGCAGTGTAGGCTTGGCTTCTGATGAGGGCCTCCTGCTATGTCATAGGATGGTGGAGGAGGGACGAGGAAGCAGGTGTGTGCAGAGGAGGCACCGGTACAAAAGACAGTGGGCAAAGAAGGCTAAGCTGCTTTGTAACACCCAGTTTTCATAGGAACTAATCTAAACCCAAAACCTATTTGCCTCCTGCTAGGCCCTGCCTCTTAAAGGCCCACCACATTCGGTACCCTTACACTGGGGACCAAGCTTCCAGCAGGTAAGCCTTTGGAGGACAAAGCATCCCCAAACCATAGCAGAACCTTCTCTTCCTTTGCAGTTCTGGCTCTTTCCTTGGGTCCCGGGGCTTGGGAGACTCGACCCTGTACTGGCCTCATGGGCCGCATTTCCTTCTCCTTCTGAGGCAGTGAGATCTGCTTTCTCTGCTCTTGGAGGAAGATGACCAAGAAGTAGACAGACATGTTCAAGGGCCGGGTATCAGCTATAGAGACTTGGCCCCAGTCTCACCCTCTTTATATGCGTGTGGGCATGCTGGTGTGAACTTACTGTGCTTTCCAGGCTGGCACCGAATTTGCAGTCCTCCTGCCTCACCTTCCCAAGTGCTGGGATTACAGGTGTGCACCACCACAGCCATCTTCTGTGCTTGTGTTTTTAGTTACATAAACTGTCTCAGCATACTGGAGTGGCCTAACCCTTGCTGGACCTTGACATCTTAGTGAGTCAACTTCCAAATCCTCTACCTTCAGATAAAGGTAAATGCCTAGGTTTAGAAATACTCAGGGCCTGCTGAGGAAGGATTATCAAAGAGTCCTCCACATGCTTTTGCTATTAATAGTTCCACCCTTGGCATTTCTTTTCATTTGCTTGGTAAGTCCTTACCTAACCTTTCATTTTAAATCTTTCTCACTTAAAAATTCAAACCATTCTTCTCATCAGCATGTAGCTAGGCATGGCAGGAGAGAGTGTGGCAGAGGCAGGGATAACAACCACTAAGCTAATTTTGGTAGGTTCTGTCCTTGATTTGGTTTGATTCCCTGTGTCTTATTATTTACAGCACTCGGAGGGTGTTCATTTTCTTGCTCAGTTTTTGCTGTCTTGCTCATCATTGCTCTTCCCTACGGCGCCTGTTAGGATGTGGGGGTCTGAGCTGTTGGGGTCTGTGCCTAGATCCCCAATTTCCTAAACAAGTGTGCGGCGAAGGCCCAAATAACTGAGACAAGTGGTATGATCTCCAGGGCTCCAGGAGGACCAAAATCCACTGCAGAGTTCTAACCCTGGTGGCTGAGCCTGAGACTGCCCCTGGGGGGCCCATATTTTTTATTCACAACAAGGAAGGGGTTTAGTGGCAAATGCAGGAAACCTGGGCAGGAACTTGGGAGGGGTTCAAGGACCCCTCCAAGCAACAGATGATGCAAATTAACAAAGCCTCCAGGTGTCCTCAGCTGTGGCCCATCCTGCCCCATCCCTCAGGTGTCTCCTCGCTCTCAGTTCAGCCATGTCTGGGGCCATGCCACAGCCCTGCGCGTGTATTCGGCTTCAACAACTCCAACATTAGGATTCAGGTTTACTCATGAATTAGGGTTCCCCTTCATCGCCCCCTGCCCAGCACCAATCTTTAGAAATTCAAGACTGTCCAGACCCTGGGCTCCTCCTGTCATGATGTCCCTGGCATTCTCTAGGAATGTGGTTTGCAGACAAGAGTGTGGATAAGACTCACCCCAGAGGCTCGCTCACTAGCTTGCTGGGCTGCACCCTTGAAGGTCCTGATTTGGAAGGTCTGTGGGGGCCTGGGCATCTTCATTTCTAGCTGGTGCCCAAGCTGTGCGGATGCCACCAGTCTTGGGGCCACCTTTGCTGCCTACATAGTCCAGAACAGTGCAGTTTCAATCTGACAGGACCTTGCTGAGCTGCTAGTGAGGTGGGGACATGGTCCTTGCATGGGGCTGCTATGTGCCAGGTGACAGAGTGTTCTGCTGCTAAAGCAAGAGAGGGCAGATGGTTGAGGGGCGACAGCCAGAAGTTTCTGGAACACCACCTACTGCTCTGCTGACTTGGAACCTTTTCCTGTGTGTACGAGTGTTCCTGTTGGCCAGGCCCATCTGCTCGGTTTGGGAAGTGGGGTGTTGTTGCAGGAAGCTCTGGCCCAGGGCTGGTGAGCGAGCTGGCAGGGCCTCCGTTCCCTCGCCGGCTGTGAGAGGCATCAGGCTGTTCTCGGACGCTGGGTCTGTTTGGGAGGCAGCAGTCCGGCCCTCACTCACCAGGTTCACGTTTGTATTCCCCCAGCCGCCTCCAGCCTGGGGGAGTGCAGGTGGGGACCCAGGTGGGCCATAATACATCAGAGTCAAGAGACGCTGTCCTGGGCCTTGTCATGTCCCTGACCACCCTGCAGTAAAATAAGCCAGAGGGTCCAGATGTTCCCACGAAGGCCCCTTCCAGCCCGATGCTTTAGGATCCTTCCGTACCAGGGCACTGGTACATTTTATTTCTAAGAGGTGTCCTTCAGGACCAACAAGCTCAGGTTGAGCCTCTGGGCGAGGCCATGGACACTGCCTGCGGTCCTCCTCCTCCTGGTCTACTTTGCCTGGAACTCCACAGGGTCCTCTTGAGACACAGCCTGGCTAATGATTGATGTGGGTGCCACTATTTTGAATTCTCAGCGAGTAGATGGGGATTCGAATGTTCACGGCGCTTCTGTAGGCTCTTGTGCAGTGCCTCGGAAAATCCAGGCGTGGTTGGTGAGCCGCAGCCCTGGAGCTCTCTGGCCTGCGTCAGTGACTAAATGGCACCTATGAGCCACACTTCAGAGGTGAGCAGTGAGTGCCCTACGAGGGCAGGGTACGGGGTTCCTTACCCCACTTTGCAGAGTTAGGGATGTCATACGCTCCCTCACATCAAGAGGCCCGCCTTGGAGTGTGAGGGAGAGGGGGGACTGTTCTGGCTGTGTCCTTCCTGCCCCCAGAATTCCTGGAGCCTTTGTACAGCCAGGAGCTTCTGGGGCAAGTGCCACCCAGGGCGTGGAGAGATGAGTCAGGGTGCCCTGGTGTTCCTGGCGGGCTCAGTGGCTGTTGAGGACCTCGGGGTCAGCCCTATGGCAGGTGTTGGGGGGCAGCACTGACTTCACTTCCAGGACATGTAGGGCTCTAACACTTGTAGGTTGTGATCTCTGAGCCTCAGTTCCCTTGTTTATAAAGTAAAGTGAAAATATGTGTCCCTAGGGTTGCTATGAGGGCCAAGGGGTGATGTGTAGTGTGTCCTGGGGACTGGAGGAAGGGGAGTGCTACTAGAACATGAGAGGAGATAGCACTTTAGGCCAAGTGCTGGGGGAGCTGTTGTGGGCGAGGAGATCAGGGTGGGCTTCCTGAAGGAGGGAGACTCCACGTGGCCTCAGGAAAACTCCGGATGGACCAGCCACAGGGCCCCTGAGCTCAAATCTAAAGGCAGAGATTGCGGGACTTGGCCAAGTGAAGATGTGTATTCCCCTTATTTCTTTTCACACATGGACCTCAGGGCCTCTGTCTGCCTGTTCTTCCTCAGTGACCCAGTGTCACAGAGGCCAGCCCTCCCCAGGACCTGCAAGAGACTCCCCCTTGGCCATTTGACCCCTGTGGCTTCTCCAGAGATTTCTTTCCACTTCTGGTGTGTGTGGCTGCCTTTGTCCTTGCTAGGGCGTGTTTTAATGAGAGAATTCTGGAGGCTGCTGGGGTGAGCAAGAGGCCTCAGCCAGGTTGCCCTGGAAGTGACGGATGCTCTCAAGTCATCTGGATCTGAGGGCTAAGCTTCCACGGTGGTGACCCTTCCCGGAGGACGGGGCGATGGAACCAGGGCTTGGCTTGTGATGTTGATGCTGGGCACCTGCTGCCCCCTGCCATTGTGACAGAGGGACTCTGAGTACCTTCTTGTGCAGGTGTGGCTTGTCACCTCCTGATCAGAGAGCCCCATCCCTCTGATCTAGGTTAGAGCCCCCTCCCTCTCTCTTTTGTGGTACTGGGGGTTCAGTCCAGGGTTTTGCATCAGGCTACATCGCTAGTCCTTTTTTATTTTCAAAAAAGACCTTGCTACATTGCCCAAGGTGGGCTCAAACTTGCAATCCTCGTGCCTCAGCCTCCTGGAGTGCTAAGATTACAAGCCTGCACCACAATGCCCAGCATAATTCAAGTCTCTAGCAGGCTCTCCCCTCCTTCCAAAGAAGAGGGTAAGCTACAGATCCTTCCTCTGTGTGGCTACGAGCCAGCTCCGGGTAGGTGAGGTAGAGAGCCCAGGAGCGCCCGGGTCTGCCCAGGCCCATTGAGCGAAGCTGGTTTCCCCCTTAGCCGTGGTGCAGTCCCAGTGACTGCGTTTCCTGCAGTCTCAGGCTTGAATTGGCTCCCCTGGGATGGCTCCGTGCTCTGGTGGGCGTGTTTTCCTGGAACTATGACTGTGTTTTCCTCAGCTCTCCTGGGACCTCTTGCCCAGCCTCTCTGAGCCCAGGTAGAATCACCATAAAGTTAAAAAATGTTTTGTTTTTCACAATGTAGTTGAATGCTGTAGTTTGATTGTACTGATTAATAGCGTATTTAAATGACAAACAGTGCTGATCTTATTATTGTGTCTTTTAACTATGTGTGTCATTACTTACATATTGCTACATTATAAAATGCATCATAATTTAAAAGTGAGAAAAGACAAATATATTGATTTGAAGGGCTGTAATGAGACCAGCTGTTCCCTGACACACCCCTCCCCTTTCTCTTAACTCATTTTAAAGGAGCTTTGTGTGTTTAAATAATAGCTTATGTTACTGTTTCTTAATTTATCAATTTAGACATTATGTGTGGGCTTCCTGCTTGGATAGATAAGGAAGCAATACATATACCAGTATTTAATGCTTGTGTTATTAGGACCATAAATTATATTGTTCAGTATGTGCTGAGTAATTAACCAGGGTTACACATTTGGGGTACAACAAAACTGCCCCCCTCTGGTTTGGTATTTTGCATGTCTGTTACTCAGGCTGGACAAACAGCTCCCCAGGACTACTGCCCATCTGTCATTGGGGAACTTTTTTTTCAGCATTTTCAGTGTTAAGTTTTGTCTCTGGGTTCTGTGTATTTTCTCTCTTTTCTCTATTTACTTCCTCATCTTGCTGGAATCCTTCAGAAGTTTCTAAGCAAAAGTGTGTGAGAGGTGAGTTTTTATTGTTTTGTGTTTGAGTCTTTTGAAAAAGTCTCTTCCCTCCTCTTGATCAGTGGCAGTTAGCTGGCTCCATTCACAATTTTGAGGACATGGTTCCCTTGTGTTCTAGTTTCTGGCGTGGCTATTGAGGAGTCCAATGTCATTGCAGTTCCCCAAAGGGGACCTTAGTTCCCATTTTTTGTCTGGAAAGCATCGGCATCTTTTCTTTGCTGCTTGTGACCTTGAATTTCACAGCAGTAGGCTCTGCTGATCATCATTGGGCTATCATGATGTGGTCCTTTCAATATAGAGATTTATTTTAAGTGTTAGGCAGTGTTTTTATATAGTAACCTGTAATTTTCTTGTCTCTGTTTTTTTGTTTTGTTTTGTTTTGTTTTTGTTTTTGCTTTTTTAGTTTCCTGGGATTCCTTTAAGTCACATATTGCAACTTACATCCTCACAGTCTGCTTTTTTTTTCCCCTTTAATCTTTGGGGTTTTGTTGTTGTCATTTTGTTTTGTTATTCCTTTTTCCTGACTTGATCATCTATGCTTTTTTGTTGAATTTATAACTTTACTCCTCCTATTTTTAATTTCTGAATACCCTTTTCTGTTTTCTAATCATTCCCTTTTTGTAGCATCTTCTTTTTGCCTTATGAACACAGTTTTTTCTCTTACATCCCTGAGGATATTACTTATGTTTGTCCTCTGCTTCTCATCAGCCAGTTCCTCCTCTCTTCTCTTTCTCTTCTGTTTTCATCTCTCCCTGGCTGGATGGAGACTGCCCAGAGGTGGGATTCTGTGCTGTCAGTTTTCACAAGGAGGAGCCCACAGAGCTGACAGGCAGCGTGAGTGTCCTGGAGTCGGGGGGGAAGGTGAGCTCAGGATTTTAGAGCCACTCTGCTCTCCAAAGCTCATAGAAGCTCTCATTCCCCAGCACTGCACAACTCATCTCCTTCAGCCGGCCCCTACTAGAAGGAACCAGAAGAAACATCTCAGGGAAGGCGATCTGAGGCCCGTGACCTGCCCCTTGGATGAGGCGCTTTTGATGTGGGGGCAGGAGGGTCTGTGCCAGCCTCTTGGATCATGCCATGTGTCCAGGGAACGTCACTCCCACTTGCTGTGCGTCAGTTTCCCCAAATGCAAATGGAGGGAGGAGGTGGGTGGGTGGGAATGGACTGAGTCACTTCTGAGGGCCACTGCGGCATCCTGGTTTCACGAATGGCCGGTCAGGGGCACTGCCCTGCCGGTGCAGACCGGGCTGCCTGCCTTTTTCCTGCTGCAGAGCATTTGCATGGCTGGCTGGGTGTGTCTTGCCCGGCCACACAGAACCCACCAGGGGCCCCGCGTCTCATGCAGTGACTCACGGTGACCATGGTGATGCTGTTGACCTGTGATACAAGCAGGCACCTGTGCCGAGCTCTGATTCCCAGCAGTGGGGAGGAGGCGAGCACCTGGCCCCTCTTGCATTGTCAGAAGGGTTGTTTTGTGATCGTGGTGGTTAAACGCTTCCCTCGTCAAAGCCTGAGCCCGGGGCGGGCAGGTTCTCAGCCCCCTGTGCCAGGGGACAGAGGCTTCCTGAGAGAATGCCAGGGAGGGAGCTGGAGAGAGGAGAGGAAAAACACACGCCGTGTTTGTTTTTGTTCCTGCCATAGCAGATGTTTACAAACTCATGGCTTAAAACCATGCAACTTTTTTTTTGTGGTAAAATATAACATAAAAGTTAGCCATTTTAACTAGTTTTAGGTGTCTAGTTCAGCAGTGTGAAACATACATACACCATTGTGCAGCCATCCTGCCATCCATCTCAGAATTTCTCTTCTTTCTGGGCTCACTCACAGTACCCATTTCCCACGAACACCCCACCTCTGGCAACTACATTGTCCTATCTGTCTCCAGAGGTCTCTAGATTCCTCTGTGACCCTGGCTAAGTCTCTGGATACCATTCTGACCCTCATGTAAGTGAAATCATGCAATAGCCATCCTTTGTGGCTGGCTTGTTTCACATAGCATCTTGTGTTTCTGTGCTGTTGCGTGTGTCAGACTTTCCTTCCTCTTAGATGAGTCAGTCCAACTGTATGAATACACGTTTCTTTTATCTGTTCTTCCTTCACGGGACCTTGAGTTGCATTGCTGGACTTGGGCTTTTGTGAGTGACGCTGCTGGGAACGAGGGTGTGCCTCACCTGTCCGAGGCCCTGCTCTTGTTCCTAGGCAGTGACCTTGGGGTGGGCTTGCTGGGTCACAGGGTGGTTTTGTATTGAATATTTTGGGGAACCACCTTGCTGTTCCCACAGTTGCTGCCGCCCGTTGGACCACATGACTCTTGTCTTACAGTTTTATCTGGAAATCTGGTCTCGTGGGTTTCAGTGTTGGCAGGGTTGTGTCTTTTTGGGAGGCTCTCGGGGAGGTCTTTGTCCTCATACTTTCCAGCTTCTGGTGGCCATCACGTCCCTGGGCTATGGTCCCTTCCTCCACAGGTGGCAGGCACCGTCTCATGCTCAGGCTGCTCTGCATTATTTGGTTTCATCCTCAGCCTACACAGGCAGGGATCTCCACTTGTAAGAACCCTTGTGATTTTTGCTCGTGCTCACCCAGATGATCTAGGCTGGGTCCGCCTCTCATGGCTGGTTGCCTGACTCATATGGACAGCCCCTTCTGCTATGTAAGGTGGCATTTTCACAGGCCCGGGAGGATCTGGGTGCAGATTGTCTAGAATATTTCTAAAGGGACCTTAGCCTTGGGCTTTGCAAAGCCCTCCCACCTCCCTTCCCCTGACCAACACTGTCCCCAGGCCCTGTGATGTTCAGGCCTTGTGAGTCACGCACTTTATCTGGAGGTGCTCACCTGGAAGGTGGGCACACATGCAGGTTTGCTTTTGCCTGAGGTCTTTGATCCTTTTCTCCCTCCCCACTGTCAACCTGTCCTCTGGTGGCTGCATTGGTCAGATAAAGGTAGCTGACCCCAACTTTACAAAGCTTGTTTTTTTCCCTTACTACACATTCCGTTCTCACCGTACTTTAGGGTAAGTAGAGCAGGTCACAGCTGTGCAGAGAGCATGGAAGTTCAGAGAGGTCACACAGTGAGTGGCAGTTAGAGCCCAGATGTTGGCTCCCAGGCTGCTTAGGGATTGAGTTAAATTTATTAGCGTACAGGAGCTGAGCCTAGTAGCACACACCAGTAATTCCAGTTACTTGGAAGGCTGAGGCAGGAGGATTACAAGTGGAGGCCATCCTGGGCAATTTAGCAAGACCCACATCCTTAAAAAAAAAAAAAAGAAAATTAGTATATGCTATCTATTATGTGCAACATGAAGGTAGCTTTACATATGAATATTGGTGCCTGAATCCTCACAACCATAGGGTAAGGTGCATGTAATGCCTCCTGCGCTCCCCATTTTTTAGGTAGGGAGGAGAAGGGGTCAGAGAGGTTCGATGATAGGCCCAGGGTCACACAGCTAATGAGTGGGAGAGCTGGAACTGGAGTCATTGTCACTGGACTCCATGTCCTGTGTATCCCTGGGTGGAAGTGTTAGAGGATAGTATCAGAGCTGCGTGGGCTGCAGGCAGAATTCATGCAGAACTGAGGAGTCTCTTGTGACTCCCCTGTGACCTTTGTGGCTTTTGATGGGGGTTCCTGGGCTGTGCAGTGTAAAGTGTGGAAGAGAGGGTAATCGAGGATGGTAGGAGAACCTGCCAAGGGTCTGGGCTCTGGCATCAGGAGCCAGTGTTGCTGCTGCTTAGGCTGTGTAGCACCAGCCACCCAGCCTCCATGCAGTGAGAGAGGCTTGAAGGAGCCCCCACAGTCCCTTCCATTGGGGAGCCATTGGAAGGGCCCTGTTTTGCAAATGGTTACTACTGATGCAGGGCTGGAGTGGGTGCCGTCCTCTTCTAGGGTGGCCTGGGAGAGACTGGGTCGTCTCCCTGGGACTTGCACTCCTTTTCCACCAGCCACAACCATTGTCTGCTGTTGTGTTGACTGTGTTCCAGGGAGATGATGTCCCCTCTGTGCCTGAGAGCAGCTGTCCCTGTACAGAAGTGGTTACATAAAACATACACCTGTCTCTCCCTGTGGCTGAGTTGTATTCACAAACGCAACCCACAGTTTCCCTCTTGGGGGTGTGCATGTGTCTTCAGGCACTGTCTTAGTCCACTGGGGCTGCTGTAACCAGCCCATAATCTGGGTGGATTAAATAGCAGAAAGTACTGCTCACTGTTCCAGAGGCTGAAGTCCAAGATCACAGTGCCATCAAGTTTGCTGTCTGCTGAGGGACTGTGCTCCGGCTCATAGGTGGCACCTTTGCACTGTGGCCTCATGGAGTGACCTCTCTGGGGTCCCATGTTGGAAGGGCATCACTTCTGTTGACAAAAGACTGATATTGGACCTCCAAGTGATACAGGGGCAATATGACAACTCTCAACCTGCTAGATGTCATGTGTGCTGAGTTTCTGTTCCCCAAAATCAAAGAATGAATTCTAAGGAACAACAGAAGTTATTTAACGGAGGAAGTTTTATTGAGAAAGAAAGCTCCTGAGAGGCAGGAGGGTGCCCGAGTGGGTTGCTGTGGTCCCCATTTTACAGAGTGTCTTAGTTACTTTTCTCTCATTGCTGAGACAGAATCCCTGACACCCAAAATTAGGGAAGGAAAGGTTTATTTCTTACAGTTCTCGGGAGTTTCAGTCCATACTCGGGTGGCTCCAAGGCAGTGTGGCATGGTGGGGCCACCATTCATGGCCACCCCAACAGCAAGCGTGAACCGGCCAGAGAGAGAGAAAGACACGCCTTCCTCCTGCCCTTACACTGTATGTCAGCTCCACACCTGGGCGGGTGCAGCACTCACATAGCCAATCCCAGCGCTAGACAACAAACAAATCACAAATGCCAGACTCAGCCACATCCATGTAGTGATTACATGAGACTTGTTGGGGCCACAGGACCATACCCATCTCACAAAGTAAGTTTTATAGAGCCAGATCACAAGGTGGGTACAACATGGTTTACAGCTATGATCATCCAGTAAGATCGTAAGAATAGCTGCTTAGGTAATATTGATCCAGTGGGGAAACAGGTCATGTAGCAAGTGTATATGAAAAGAACAAAGAACTTTTTTTTTAGGAAGGGATGGTTCCGAGGGTCTTGGTCACCCACAAAGGTGACTAATGTGTGTTTAGATTTTATTGGACTAGGTATTACCACTTACCCTTTGGGGAGCATGTAGGTTTGGTCCTTTTGTCTTTATCTTAAGGCCTGGCCTCCAACAGATGTGCCTCTGGACATAGTTTTGATGGTTTTTATTTTTGGTTTGACTCTCTCGAGGACCAACCCTGTTTGATTGCCTGTAATGTTTATACTTAACTCAGCTGTCTGTAATACTCTCATGAGTGCTCCTCTCCCCAACCCAGTCACTTCTCCAAGGCCCGACTTCTGACACCAGCACACCTGGGCTTAGAATATTAACAGATACCTTTTGGGGGATACAGATATCCCATCTCTGGCAGATACTGACCACACCATGGAAGTAAGACATGTTGGGGACTGTCTCTGTCCCTGTCACTGTGTCTGTCACAGAACCTCAGAGTCTACAAGGACTGTGACCTGAGCCCTGTACGGAGGCCACATGCTGGGCTGAGTGGCACCTTATCTATGTTTACCCTTTTACCCTGCTGTCAATTTTCCTGTGCTTGTAAATCCTGCCTTGGGGTTGGCATCTGACTACATGTAGGCTCTGGGTGCCCATTTGTTGTGGGCAGGCCTTGGGGTGTCTCCCCAGGCTGAGGCTGGCAAGAACTCTGCCTTGGAGGAGAGTGAGAGGGATCACATTGTGCCCATGCCATCTTGGCATCTGGATGTGAAAACTCCACCCGCTCAGCCCCAGGGACCTGATCAGCAAGGGTAGGTGAGAAGGGGAAGGCGGTTCTGTGTGCCAGGTTGGAGCGGAAGTTCGGAGCCCAGAGCCAGGAATCTGTAGGGTCGGAGCTATCTGTAGGCTCAGGCCTTGCTTCTGCAGCTCCCCTCTGTAGTTTCCTCTCCAGATAGCCTTTCAGGGGAGCTCCCCATCAGCTCTTGCCCCTGCTGCGCATCTGCTCCTGAAGCTCAGGGCAAACAGTGGAGGGGATGGAAAGAAAACATCACCAGTTGCCTGTTGGTGCTTTCTCCATCAGGTGGTTGGAAAATCCAGCATAGCCAAGACCAGTGTCCTCTGCCTGCAGCTTTCTGTTGCTATGACAGAATACCTGAGATGATCAATTTAAAGAGAGTAAAGGTTAATTTTGGCTTACAGTCTCAGAGGCGCCAGCCCCTGTTGTTTAGGGCCTTGGAAAGGCAGCATGTTATGGTGAAGTGGGCGTGGTAGAGCAAAACCACTCACCTCATGGTGGCCAGGGAGCAAAAAGGGGCAGGATCCCACAGCCCCCTTCCTGGGCACCTCTCCAGTGACAAATTTCTGTCCCCTTCCCTGTAGTCGCACAAGTCCTATCCCCTATCCTTCACCTGATCCCCACCCTTCTCCCCTTAGTGTTCCTCCTCAGCTTCCCTCCTGGTTCTCATCCTGGATTTTAGCAAGTGCCCACCTGTTGGGACTCCCTGATCTTGGGGAAACTGATACAGTGAGAGATTGAATGAGATAATGAGAACAAGCTTACCATTCACATTTTATAGATGTGGGAAACAGCCCCAGGAAGGTTAAGGAACCAGCCCAAGATCACCCATCTAGTAGGGAGCAGAGCTGGGATTTGAATCTGGATGGTGTGGCTTTAGAATCCACATTCTTCCAATCATCCCACATTGCCTCTCAAAGGAAGTACATGCTGGTCACTCTGTGACAATGGACACAGAGACGAGTTTGTACATCTTGATTTCTAGCTCCATACCATTGTGTCCCACCAGTGTTTCTAAAGCTGGAACCTTGAGATACTATTCCCAGGGCCTGTGGGTTCCATGAGGAAGCGTGGGGTAGTGGAGAAAGTTGCGGGCTCTAGGACTGAGAATCCTGGCTCCATGGTTGACTGCCTGTCTCTCCCTGTGCCTCGGTCCTGCAGCTCTGTTGGGAGGATGTTCATTTTAGTACCTGTTTCAAAGGGTCGTTGCACAGTGAAATTCTACACAAAGTGCTTAATGCCTACCTGGCACGTACTACCTGTTTGATAAACGGTGACTGATTAGGGTGTAATACATTTGGGAAGTTTGAGGATAGAGTTAAGCTGCTTTCTTTGTTACAGGGCTTCGCAGAGCTTTCATCATGCTGTTGTGAACTGGCAGTTTCCTGGAGGGGCGGGTATTAGCTGTAATACGCAACTGTGTATAGCAGCCAGCATTTTCTAAACTGTTCGGGTGACTGATTTGCTTTTAAGCTGTGCATTTGCCAGCCTCACAATGTGTACGATGGATGCTACTTTAGGGTCCAAGAACTCAACTCAGGCAGCGCCAAGCTACACCTCCTGCTGCCTGCGTCTGCTTGGCGTCCCCAGCTGGGACTGGGGGTCTGGGTTAGACTTTGGGGCCATGGGACTTTGGGAAGCTCAGATATGAAGTGAGGAGACTTGGAGCCTGGAGGAGAAGGTTAGGTCTCACGTGCTTAAGTCCCTGGGGCTGTGTAATGTGGCCAGACTCACCTGTGTCACGCCCCGAGGTGGGTCCTTCTGCATAGATGGCCTGTATGCAAACGTGCCTATTGGCTGCTTCTTGTCCTTGCTAGGAGTCCTGAATGTGTGTATAGTTCTGTTTTGGCCCTGCTTGTGCAGGCCGAACACTTCCCATTCAGTCCTTGCATCCTTTTAGCCGTGAGCATAGCCAGAAGTTCTAAAGGAGAAAACTGAGGTTGAGACAAACTTGCTCAGCTACCAATTAGCAGAGACCTGGCCTCACACCTCCGTGCATTCCTCACTCAAGCTATATTTGTGGGTGTACATTAAGCCAGATGCTGGGGTAATCATGGTAAACAAGGCTGCCGGCCTGTGTTTTTGACCACTGGAAAACGACGATCACAGATAGTTGGGAGCATTGGCAACTGCTAGGAGCTCGCTGGTCCAGGGGTTGGAGATGTCCTGGAGTGGCTGGTTTTCAGGGTCACTCTTATCAACAGGTGCCCTGTAAGCATTTCAAGCTCGTACTTCTTCACTGGTGAACCAGTGCCTGAGTTCTAGACTGGCATAGAAGCCTAATGTTAACTAGAGTTCCTGTTTGTGTGTGTGTGTGTGTGTGTGTGTGTGTGTGTGTGTGTGTTTGAGAGAGAGAGAGAGATATATATTTATATTATTTAGAGAGATTAAAAGTTATAGGTGGAATAATCTCCTAGAGCCAGCTCCGGAGCGACTTGGCGTGGGTGGGTTTGGGGTCAGGCTTCTGGCTGTGTGTGACTTCCCTCCCACCATGGCCAGGAGCCTTGGATGGAAGCACTGCATTTACCAGGGAGAAGGAAGTGGTAGGAGCTGAGGCATGGAGGCTAGGAGCAGAGACTATGATAGCCCTGGTTCATTTGCTAGGAGGGAAGGGAGAAGAAGGGGAAGTAAAGTGAACTAGGGGGATGTTGTATACATGAACCAACTCCCCATAATGAGTGTAATCATTATGTACTGCAAACTTTACGCACTAAAGAAAGAAAAAAGCACATTGCTAGCACTGCCTCCTTCTGCCTTTGGAGTAGGGGGCTTAAAGCAGGTCACAATGCCAGGACCAGCCTGGACCAACAGACAGCCCGGCCCAGCTCAGAGTGAAGTGGTCATTGGCTTTGTGATGCAGCACTGTTGCAGGAGGAAGGCAGGGTTTGCTGTCAGCTGCCTGCACCCTAGCAGTCTCGTGACTGAATCAAGGCTGTCCCTGCTGAACTTTAGCTACAAACCCAAGTGATGTAGAACTTCACAGTCTCAAGATCCTTCCAGCATGGACATTGTGAATCTGAAAGTCTAGGGTTTGGGCTGAAAGTTGAAAGGGGTCCTCTTCAGGATTCCTTAGACCTAAGAGGAGGAGGAGGCCCAGGAGATGACACCCTTGTCTCACCCACGGGACAGGCAAGGTCTGGGAGGAAGGGCCTCGCTCCGAGTCACTGGTTGAGATCCTTGCTGGTGAGAGCCTTGGAGCTGGACTTCCTTAAATAGAAACTAGTGACTCCTCTTGCTTTGACCCCTGCACCTGCTCCATGTCACTGCCGGTGACCTGGGGACAGTGATCACCAGCTGCTCCTGGTGGTGTGTGGAGCAGCTGAGGCTGGCTCTTCATCTCCCACACAGCACCAGGAGCACACCAGGGCGAATGTGGACTGAAAAGGAAACTGAACAGAGCCAGCTTCCTCTGCGTCCACACTGCTCTCCCTACAGCATTTCTGTGACCTGGTGTCGGGGCTTTTGCACACTGACCAATTCTCCAGCTCCAGCTGTGTTCTGCAGTTGAGCTCCATTCTTAACTGAACGGGAGCAGTGCAGACCTCATGGGTGACAGCTCAGTCCCCAAAGCCTGCCATATCCTTGTTGCTTATTGTATCTTAGTAGCACACGCACATCTATAGTGGAGCTGAGTGAAGAGTTTGCAGTGTCAGTAGTAATCTTTCCTGATGTCATTCACATATAGGAGCAAACGTAAACTAAACACATTTATGTACATGTTTATATAAGCATATACATACTCATTTATGTTTGGCTGTCTTGAATATACACTAGAAACTGCTCACCTGAGCTAGGCATGGTGGTGCACACCTGTAATCCCAGCACTTGGAGGCTGAGGCAAGAGAATTGCTGTGAGTTCGAGGCCAACCTAGACTGCTGAATGAGTTCAAGGCCAACCTAAGCTACAGAGTGAGACCCTGTCTCAAAAAAAAAAAGAAAAGAAAAAGAAAAACTATTTACCTTTACAGAAGAAGATAGAGGAGAGAGGTACTTTGGGTTTCCCTACAGTGTATGCATGTACTCCTTTTGTTCTTTAAAATAAAATGTATGTAGGGATATACATAATAAAATTGAGCAGAAACTGCATAGCTCCCACCTGCCCTCTCCACCTACACCTCTAAAAGTCCCTATTAGCCCCTCCTCTTGCCAGAAATGTTGGATTGCTCACATCTGTGAACCGCCACCAACACATCATTGCCAGCCACAGTCCTTGGTGTGTGTTGTACGTTCTGTGGGTTTTTGACTAATGTAGAGTGGAAAGTATCTACCATTGTAGGGTCGTACAGAATAGTTTCACTTCTCTAAAAGTCCTCTATATTTCACCTCCTCCTCCCGACTCCTGGCAGCCGTTCACCTTTCCTCACCGTCATTTGCCATTGCCAGAAAGTAGTCCTGTAGTTGGAATCTGACGACCTACACTCAGTGGTGGCAAACCCATGGCATGTGGCCCACAGTGGGCTGTTCGTGTCATTGAAAGCTCTAGAAGGTTCGGCATCACTGATCTATAGCCTTTTCAGATTGGCTTCTTCCCTTAGTAACATGCATTTGGTGCACATCTGCCTGTTTTCTTTCATGGCTTGAAAGCTCATTTCTTTTTAATGTAGAATAATATTCTGTTGTCTGAATGTACTCTCATTTATGTAGCTATTCGCTTACTGAAGGACATCTTGATTCTAAGTTCAGCAATTATGGATAAAACCACTCTTCATGCTGCTATAGTTGGATCTGAAATGTCTCCCAAAGGCCATGTTAAGGGATTGGCTCCTAGCCCTCCCCACGATTGGGACGTGGTAGAACCTTTCTTCAGAAGAGCCTGCCTGAAGAAAGTTAGACCCCTGGGACCCAGGTCTCCTCCCACCACTGCTGCCTCCTCTCTGGTCCAGAAGCAACTGACCATGGGCTCCAATCTCTGAAACTGAACCAACACAAACCTTTCCTCCTTGGAAGTAGTTTATCTCAGGCATTTTGTCACAGTGACAGAAAGCTAACTTGTACAAATATCTGGCTGCAGATGTTTGTGTGTGAACATTGGTTTTGAACTCATTTGCTGGGTTGTTTGGTGGATGTTTGGTTTTTAAGAAACTGCTAAACTCTTTCAAAATGGCTGTATCACTTTGTATCCCCTCCCAGGAAAGAATGAATGAAGAAACGAAGGAGTACTCCTCTTACTCTGTGTCCTGCAGCGTCTCCTGGTGTGGGTGTTTGAGTCTGGGCCATTGAAATGGTGTGTAGTGGTGTGTAGTTGTTTTAACTGGCAGTTCTTAGTGACATGTCATGTGGCTTCACCTATGCTTGTCATGTGAGTTCCTCTTTGGTGAACTTTCTGTGTAGGTCTTTTGCTCATTTAAAATGATTGTGTGGTTTGTTTTCTTGTGGCGGTCTGAGAGTTGTTTGTCTGTTTTGGAGAAGTTCCTTTATCTGATGTGTCTTTTGCACATATTTTCTACCCTGCTGTGACTTATCTTTTCTTTATTTTGTTTTTTGAGGTGAGTCTTACTATTTTGCCAGGATGGCCTTGTCCCCCTGACTCAAGGGGCCCTCTTGTCTCAGCCCCCTAAGTAGCAGGATTTACATGTATGCGTCACCACACTGGATCTTTTCCTTTCATTTAAAAAAAATACAAGCGTGTAGCTTAAATAGTATACTGAAATTTTGTGGTCAAAGCAGACTAAAGATTTAATGTTAAAAAATGTTAATATTAAAAACTAATGAACAAATGAATGTTCCAGCCAGCAGGGAGGGTCACCCCATGAGGACATCTCCTCTCAGCCAAGCCTGCTGAGCTGCTGCTGAGCACTGAGGAGCTTGGGCCTCTGCCTGTCAGCACTGGCTTCTTGTGGGCTCTGTCCCAGTGTGAGCCCGTTCTGTCCCACCACGTTGGCCACTTCTGTACCTGAATGCCAGCCATGGCACTGCCCGCCCCACTTCCGGTCCCTGGAAGTCAGGCGGGACCTCAGATGTGCACTGGGCAGTGCTGCTGCCGGCTGGAGGCCTGGGTCTCTCCCCAGCAGTTGGGGTGAGGAAGTACCAGGCTCCCCATTTTGCTGGGATGGCTGTCACCTCCTGTGCCCACACATTGTTTTTAGATTCCTGTGTTTGTGGACTGGGGCTGGTGTCCTTGTGGAGCCTTTGAGATTTACTGGGATAAGCTGCTTTAGAGAACAGGCCCTTCAGTGACCCTGAGAGAGAAAGCATCCAAGAACCCAGAAGACCATTTTCCCCAAGTGTGGAGCACAGAATCAGTGACATCAGGCTTCTTGGAGACCGGGGTTGGTGCATGCATGTTTGCATCCCAGATTCCCCGGCTCCCAGGTTGGGGGCCGCACGGCTCCAGGCGAGATTCGCCCTGGTGATTGAGCAGGGCTGCACCAGGGTGCCTGAGGTCTGGCCTTAGCGTTGCCCAGAAGTGAGTTGGCAGTGCTGCTTCTCAGCACCCCCCAGACCTGTTGGTTTTGAGGTTCCGGTGTGGGGCCTGGCAGTCTGGTTTATAGTGAGCCTCCCATTTAGCTAGGGGGGCCACAGGTGCAGGCAGAAGGTCCCAGTGAGGAAAGAAGGCGTTTGTACTGGAGGTTCCCCAGAGGCAGGTGCTAATAGCCAGAGCCATCCCCGGGGACCAGCTGTCTGCGAGCAGGGAAACCTCGCCAGAGAGTTCCTGTGTCCAGGTGCCACGATCAGAAGCCGGCACATAAGACCAAGGGGCTGATGTCCTGGCTGTTGAATCACGTCAGCAGTATGAATCACCCCTGCCCTGCCACGCTCGCACCTTTTTTATTACAGGGCAGAGTAGGAGAGCGGGGGAGGGAGTGTGCACTCCTGTAGTCCAAGCACTTGGCAGGCTGACGCAGGATGCATGGATCATGAGCTCAAGGCCAGCCTGAACTGCATAGTGAGTTCTAGGGCGAGCCTCTGTCTGCAAAATAAAAAACAGAAGGAAAAAGGCCTTGGTCAGGATGGAAATTGAAATACTCAAGAGTGTTGAAGACCCAAGGCAAGTTAAACCCTTCCTTTAAAAAAACACAACACAGCACAACAGTGCAGGAGAGCAGTCAGATCAGCTGGCTTTTGTCGCCAGCTGCCCTTCTGAGGGTGAGTGCTGGGCAGAGCTGGGAGGGGAAGTGGGCGCACAGCTTCCGGGAGAAGGCTGGTCCCAGAGAGAGAGACCCAGGGTCTCGGGAGCGCCATGTGGATCCCCTCTGCCCAGGAGATGACCCCAAGGGCGCCCCAGGCTCCCTACCAGTGTCCCCCACTTGTTAGAGGATGCCTTGTTACCCCTCTCCTGAAGGCTGTGTTGTGGCAGAGTTGGGGGGCAGCTGCTTGAACCCTGTGTCCTGGGGAACTTGATGCCTGACGTCAAGCTGGGGAGTTCCCTTGTGACAAATCAGGACAGTCTTGCTGTGACCTTTCTGTCAAGTACTTAGGGGTGCACTGTGCCCACCAAACCCGCAGGTAGGAGTGCGAGGAGCTGTCAGGACTGCAGGGCAATGTCACAACACCCCGCACAGGGCTCCGCTGTCCGGAAAACCCACCTCCAGGAGGGAGGGACAGCTGCGTCCAGGGAAGGGCGTGGCCCTGCTCTGTGTGCTGGGTCCGCAGCTGGGTCTTGGGAAGGGTTGGAGAAAAGGGATGGGAGCAGGCTCTGAACGGATTCGGCTGCTTTGAAATCAGTGGGGAGATGCGCTGTGCTTTCAGGTGAGGGGAAGCCTGGAAATGGTGTTTGGGGGCTAACGGGGACACTGCAGCTCTGCAGTGGAAAGAGCCCCACCTTGGGGTCCCCTCAGGCCAGAGCTCTTGCCCAGAGAACAGGAGACTCCCCAGAGCCCTCCCAGGAATGCATGCAGTGCGCTGCTGTTCCCCTGGCAGTCGAGCTGAATGGGGCCTGTGTGAGTTATTTTCATCTTGGAAGGGCAGCAGCTATGTGGCTGTGTGAGGCAGGAGGGGGCAGCCGCAAGGAAATGCCCAGCTGAAATGGGCCTTTTTGTTTGTTTTTAAGACAAGGTCCTACTGTACACTTCAGGCTGGTCCTGATCTCACTGTGTAGCCCAGGTTGACCTCAAACTTGTGGCAGTCCTCCTGCCTCAGCCTCCTGAATGATGGGATCACAGGCACGCACCATCATACCTGGCTTAAGTTGGGCCTTTTTAAGGACGTTTTTTATTAAGTAATACATGCATGTGGTGGGAGTGCGAAGGGCACACATATCAACAGCATCTCTTCTGGCCTCTGCTTTCCCCTTCCAGAGGCAACCTGCATTACCCAGAGTGTCACTTGTCATTCCAGGGATGATCTCTGCACCTGTGCGTGTATACACCACCTAGGTCGTGTGTTTCCGGTTTGTTGTTTCTTTCTTTATTGGCCTAGTTTACACATGGTACTGCACCTTGACTAGCAGTGAGGATCATTCCATATCCTGGTAGACAGAGCTGGCTAATTCTGAAATTAGCTTCCCATGTCTACTTAGAACTCTGTTGTGATGTATTGAACCAGATGTTAAATGGTGAGAGGTTTTCTGTTGTTAGTGGTAATGCCACATAAAATCCATGCTCTCAGTGTCATTTACAGA
>RJWM01028643.1:0-25342 GCA_004363535.1 Dasyprocta punctata
AGACTCAGATATTCATTAAATCATGTAGAAAAAAATCCTCTCCTTTTTAGCAAATCAATAATGTGGAAAGCAAGAACAACTTTAATTCTAAAAGTCTGGAGGAAAGAACAATCTCAATATCACATTCTATTTTGAATAAAATGAAAAAGACACCTTATCATTTTCAGCAGGCTAGAATCTAAGAGTGAAAGAAACAAGACTGATGTGAAAGTTTTCTGTTTTATAAAACATCAAACCATATTTTTTCCTATTTAAGGTTTAAGGAGATGGGACATTTGGCACATTAGAATATATTCTGAAATATTTTTTCTTTGCTAGGTTCTGAAGGACTAGTGTTAACAAGACAGACAGGCAGGCTGTCTAGTTACAGCTGAAAGGTCAAACCTTCTCATTGTTAGTTTTTATTTTTTTGCCTTTAAATAACAAAGAAGGGGCCAGGGATATAGCCCAGCAGCACAAGCACCCACCTGGTAAGCACGAGGTCCTGAGTTCAATCACCAGTGCCAAAAATAAAATAAAATAAAATAGAATAAAAACAAAACAAAAAACCCAAAGAAACCTTGTTCTGAGAATTTCAGGGATGAGGGAGAAACAAATAAAATGCACAAGTAAACTAAAATTTAAATCAGAAGCATGAGATCTCAGAGTCCAATCTAAATTTAAGCATATAGCTTGAGGTGAAAACAAAATGCCTAACCCTTTGAAAGAGCTCATTTAACTTCATTGATTCCAAAATGCATATGTTTTGAGTAAAAATAAAAAATAATTTAAAAGTTTAAAAGCCTTTCAAAAGTCACGTTGAAATAAAATTAACCCAGAAAGTGAAATTACCCTTAATCTTGATTAAATGAAAGAAGCAACTGATAATTTTTTATGTCTATCCTATTTAGTTTCACTTTTGATTTCACAAGACAAACAACCTTTACTGTACCTGACGCGGTGTTCTTTCTGATTTACTCCTACACCATTCCCAATCTGAGAGATCTGGTTTCTGACTCTCTTCATGCGACAGTCTTCTTTCTGGACCTTCGTAAAAGGTGGTTTCTTCATAGTTAATACCACTTCCTGTTTTGTCTGAAAATGCACACTTCTCTTTGTCAGGATCTTGTTTAGCCTCAGTTACATCAGTATTCGTGCATTTGTTAATGCCTTTTAGTGTGGAGCTGTCCAGAGAGGGTGTGGTGCTGATTTCTACTTTTATGGTGTTGACGATATTACAGTTGTCTCTCTGAGAATCTTTTGTAGTTTCGCACTCATAATTCATCAGATTGTGATAGGATACAGAATTTTCATCATCATCATAGTAATCTTCATGTGCTATTTTATAAATTCCATGACTTCGTTGGAATGATAGATTGAATTCAAAACCTTTCCTATTGGCTAAGTGAAAACAATGACAAAATTTCACTATTAGTAAGGCGGATGTAAACAAAAATAAATATACATAGTGAATATAAATAAAAAGTACATTCAACTTAATTATTATGAGTTAAAAATTATCTCCAATTACTTGTCAATTATGCAGAACAATTATGCCTTTCAAAATTAAATCATCATTTTATCTGAGTCCAATTTTTCTTGTTTGCACAATGAAGGACTTGAAATACATAAAATCAGAAAGAACCAGAACCTTCTCAGTCTCCATCTTTAAATGTTTTTTTGAGACACAGTCTTGCTAAGTGGTTCAGGCTGGCCTTGAAATCACTATGTAGCCCATGCCAGCCTCATACTCACAGCAGTCCTTCTGACTCAGCCTCCAGAAGGCTGGGATTACAGGCATGCACCATCACAACCTCACTACAAATTAGGAAGTTCAGGTATTTTCAGTTTCAGATTTTTTATTCTGTCAATTCTACATTTATCTTGGGATATGGCTTATAAATTTTACTTTCTAGCAATTACTAGTAAGTAGCCTGAATATTATAAATTATTCAGCTAATCCTGCCAACAGATATAACTGCTTTAAACTTTTGATATATACTACTTCTGATATTTACATGTTTATAAATTCATACATTAAACATTAGACCATGTTGCCATACAACTTTTAAATTTTTCCAAAATAAAATGTGCACTCTGATAAAGTGAATTTGGAACAAATTGGTAAAATATGAACAAGTGTATATTTCTGAACTGGAGAATTTTACAATATCTATGACAGTGATTAATTATAGCATACAATTAGCAGGAATACATGAAACTTCTTATAAAATATGCTATTATTCTAGATATAATATCATTGGTGGATATGATGCGAAGTCTTAGACTAACAAGTAAGAATGTGGTAGAAAGTATTTTTTGTGTGAATCATTCAATATTAGATAATGTTTACATATTAAGAATGAAGTTAGAGCAAAGTGGAAAACTAAATACAATTTAATGTTTTGGTTTTCATCTTTTAAAATCTAACTTTTTTCAAAGAAATTTTACACTTTGGTAGTTATGTGTTTTATAGTCAGACACTGGCTATCTTTGGCAAAAATATATTATGAAAAGCTATAAAGTTTCTATGGGAATAATGCATAAAATTTGATTCACTTTGCCACACAACCTAGTGCTATTACATGCTGATTCTATTAAGGCTGAAATGTTCTCAGAACTGAAGATTTGCAAACTAATTTTGCTGACTGAAAAATAGAATTTATCAGTGTCATTCATTGTTTGAGCCAGAATACAAGAAATAATTCTATTCAAATAAAATGGAAAAGAAAGAACAGATGATCATATTTTATACATTGTCTTATTTATATTTGTGTTATATTTCCAAGTTATGTAGTCTGGTAGAACTAAATTAAAATTTTTAATCTAGTTTAAGAGTCTGAAAAGTGAAGAAACTAGAAGAATGGTTTAATTATGCATGGAATTCCCTTTACTCCAAAAAAGATATATGGTGACAGACTGGCAATTCAAAACTATTAAAACAAAAATGTCATAGTCTCAATTTTATGATTAATAGTTGATAAAATTGATGTCTGTGACTATATATTTTATTAGTTGTACATAAATATAAAACGTATGAAGTATAAATGAGTAACATTTTTAAAAGAGTGTGTGTTAGTGGAGAACATGCCTCCATGTGACAAGATGCAAGAGGAAGTCAGAGATAAGCTATGAAAACAAAGTAGGATTGTGATTGAGAATATGATGTGATAAATATTCTAAGCCTAAGATATGGACATAGAATATATCATTTAACAAATCAATAATCCAAAAAGTTTATTGGTCCTATTTAACAGTTGAGAAAACTAAAGTTAATAAGCTAAGATTATCTATCTGGCAAAATGATTTGAAATTTAAGCTACTACCAGAATTTGAGTAATTACCCTTCATATGAAATTGCTTACTGCTAAACAAATTTAGGAAAAAAATGTTACTAGAAGCAAAATGACGCAGACAGGTTATTTTTAAGTCAGAAATATATCAATTATAAAATATAAGCAATGAAAACATTTTTATTAATTATTTTTCTAAACACCAAAAGGTAAACTCTGACTGAGGTAACTAGTGGAGATAATAGGTGATAGCAATGTTATAGAATTGAGAATTTTGACTACAGGTTGATGGTGTGTGTGTGTGTTACCTAGAAAAATATGTTAAAAATAACAGTTTAAAGCTATGCTGAAGTGTAATCAGAGTAAAGACTGAACATTTTTAAGTTCTCCAAGGCAAAGACATTTAAATAAATTTTGGAAGTACTAGGGATTGAACCCTGGACCTTGTAAATGCTAAGAAAGCGCTCTCTCATGGAGCTACCTCACCAGTCCTTTAAAAAAGTTCATGTTTCGAGACAAGATCTCATTAAGTTACCCAGGCTGGCCTCAAATTTGAGATCTCCTGGTTCAAACCTTCTAGTAGCTGAGACTACAAGCATGAACCACCATGTCAGAGGACTGCTTATTAAAATTATTATTACAAGAAGTAGAAAAACTCAAATATTGATAGGGACCAGTCAAGTAACACTAGCAAATAACAAAGGCAAATGCTAGTATATTACTCACCTTTAGTATCAATCCCTCTCTTTAAAGCAGGTTCCTTTGCTCTAGCCAATTGTGGTGGGAGAGGAGGGTGGAGGCTGTTTTGACAGCTATTCTGATTTGTTAAGAGAAACCAGATGCATAGATTTTTGATGTAAAATATTCTGATCTTAAAATTTTGGCCAGTTATTAAGACTGATTAACTCTTAACACTTATTTAAAAGCCATGTCTTGAGCTAAATTTCATGTATATTTAAAAAATACATGAAATTCAGTTCAAAGGTCATGAATTGGGAACTTTTGTTCCTTACCGAACATGTAGTACAGTGGTAGATACAGAGTGACCATTCGTCAAAAAAGTATTTGCACAATGAAGGAGTGAGTGAAGGAGCAAAGCAGCCTGCAAGAATCGTGCTTGGCATGATAGGGAGACTCACTCAGTGATTGTAGCTGAATGGAATACAATTTCTAAAGAAAAAATATACAAATTTTTATTTATTTATAGGATTCAAACCTTGAAGGCATTGGGATTTCTGACTTTTTATGCTCATAAAGCAAACAACCCTAATTTAATTGTATATAAGCTTTTGTGTAGAGATCTTTCATTGACTAATCACTTGCAAGAAATTTTAAGTCCAGTAACTTTTGAAATATATATGGTTTCTGAAAAACATATATAATGCTATGCTTTTTACACAAAGCAAGAGCTTCACTGTTCCCAACTCTAGATAAAACATGAATTTACTCTAGCCTTCTGTTTTTAATTATGTTTTGCCAATTATAATTTTAGACATACTTACATCATATTATAAAAATGAGCACTTTTGCAGAGTGTTGTCACCAGATACTCTGATTTTGTGAAAAGAGGAAAGGTAAAAGTTTGATTTTTATATAATATATTTGAGGGGCTTATGCACCTGCCTGATAGGCACGACGTTGTGAGTTCAAGCCCCAGTACCGCCAAAAAAAAAAAATATATATATATATACATATATATATATATATATATATATATATATATATGAGTTTTAGCTGTTTGATTAATTTAAAAAAATCTTGTCAGACAAACAAACTGAGTTTGAAAACCCTATCCAGTCCATAGGTCTACTGTGCAAGACCTGTGTTAAAAAATCACTTAAATGGGAAGGAGACTGAAAGATGGAGGCAGAGGGGATGAAGGAGAAGGGAAAGGAAAGTAAAAAGATTTAAGATGTGTTACGTATTTGTACTAAGTCCTGGTGATGAGTGTAATAAATGTGTACTGCAAATGTGTACTAATAAAAATAAAAATATTACATTTTAAAAACACTTGTTTTGAGATACTATTAATAGAGATTTTTGTCGGAAACACAAGAGAATTCATTCTTATTTCTGCAAATTGCCTTTTAGCACTGAAATTCAATTTCCGGTTGCATGTATCCCAGTTTTCATTCACTGAAGCTGAAATACAGAATTATATGTATTTACTCCTGCAATTTGAACCCATTGCAAATATGAGCTAGAAAAGATATTTTCCCTTCCTTTCTTCTGTAATTCACTGATAAGAGTTGTAGAGACAGATGTACTGGTTTGGTTAGGAGAAAAAGCTCAAGCATAGAACTCCTGAAGAATGAAATCTGCGGTGCCAATCAAACAATTGGCCTGCCTGATGGGCCACCTGTGGGATCTCAGAATTCTGTTGTGTCAACCTAGCAATAGGACATTTACAGTGGCTCATCATACAACAAAAATACATTTTTACTCTCAGAATTTTCCTAATGCATTGCATGGATAAGAGGAAATAGAAGCATTTGAACTATAAGCATCTTAAACTGTATTTCTTACAATGTTTTATTTTTAAAGAGCTACACCTTTTAGAACAAGCTTTCTTTCATATTTCAAATCTTCCTCTGGAATTTTAAAATAAATTTAAAAATGTAGATTTTAGAGGAATAATAATAACGGTAATTTGATCTTAAAAGGCATGCTTTTAATTTAAAAAGGTTAGCAAGGGTTCTGCTAGCCTGGTTGTAGACTCTTTTATCTTGTGCAGTGCAGATGATATATGATTTACGAGGACATCTGCAACGATAGATCCACTGTTTTGTTTTGTTTTCTGTTCTGATATGGGCATGCCTCAGTTTTTAAAAATGCCTGTCCTAAAACACTTTGTTAATACTTGTCATTTACCCAGCATGAAGACTATTATCTTCGCAATCTTTAAAAGTTTTATGGCAAGAATGATTCAAAAGTTTAATGGCAAAATACTAACCTTCGTTAGAGTGTTGGAGCAAATTTGTAAATAATTCCTTAGTGTTATATGATTTTTATAGGCATTTATACTAATAAGTATTTATTACTAATTTTTCCTGAGTTATTCCTCTGGACCTTAATCTTTAGGAGCATTGTTATAAGTTCTACCATTATTTTAAACACAAATGAGTTTGCCATCTATTTACAATAAAATTTTATGACATTCTTAAAAATAAATATTTTTTCAGTTGAAAAAAGATATGTTTTAAATGTTACGAATACACAAAATGACCAGTCTGTGACTAATATTTATAAAATAGCCCTGTTGTGGTATTGATAGCAGAATATACTTGATTACACTCCAATTTTTGTAACTTTAAAATACTGTTTTAATATAACCTTTCTTCCCTGTTAAAGAATTTGATTATTCTGAGCAAAGGACAATTAGTGGAACAATTAATTTAGCATATATTAATGCATTTTTAAATTTACTAGATGGTAGAACATTCTGTCTTTTGCCTGGAATAACAACATAATATCCTTTCCCAATATGCAACTCATTCCTCAACTTTTTCTTTAGAATGTGGGAACAACCACATAGTAGAGTTTGGTAATTAGCCCTGCCTCCAGTGGCATTATGGTGAATCCTTAAACACACACACACTCACATACACACACACACACACAGAATATATATTACATATATGTAGTGCAGCACAGATGAATATATAGCTCATGGTTAAATTTATACATGCATACACAGTGTCAGATTCCACCACTTTTATCCCTTGGAATTAAGGGATTATGTGTTTCAGTCGTAACAAAAAAAAATTTGGGAATTATTTGCAGGCACTCTTACTACTTTAAAAACTTTCCAGTATCCTTAAAGAAAACACGGAACGAAATAAGGAAACGGCTTTTTCTTACTGTTGCATTGAAAAATGATGGATTATAACAACAAGTTTTGCCGGGAATATAGCTCAGTAGCACAGCGCCTGCCTGGCAAGCTCAAGGTTGTGATTTCGATTCTGGTACCAAAAAAACCAAACCAAATCAAACCAAAACAAAAAAAAAATTTAACGATAAATTTTTAATTCCTTTCTCTTTTTCAATGCAGGTGTCTCAGCAACGTCATTTTCCCGTAAATTTGGGAGGACATTTACTTTTCACTCTGGTCTAAAATATGTTAGACACAAGATCTGATGACCTTTGTTTATCACATGTTGCTTTGAATAATTCATGTCTTTCTCTCTTACCTGAAATAGTCACCAGTGCACAAATACTTTCTGGAGTTGTTTAAAACATGACTCACTTAAACCCCACTCCAACACCTCGCTGAGAACTGTTTCACATCATTAACTCTTCATCACTATTCACCATTTAGATCTGTCCTTGTACTCTTCCTCCTCTGCTCAGGCAACTTTCTCAGTGGATCCCTTTCTTTGGTTGCATGTGTGTTGCTCAGAATCAACACACCGTGAAAGACTTACTTTTTTTCCTATCAGATGCCACGGGGTAAGTGTCCTGCCTGCAGTTGATGATGCAGCCACAGGGCAAATGGGTCCAGCGTTTGGACAAGACAAACACGGGGGTCACGGTGGCGGCCAGCAGGGTTAGTAGAAAGCCGAGTGTCTCGAAGGGAAGGCACTGAACTCTCGCCACGTGCTTGACCACCATGTGGATCTGCAAAGGCGACAGAACTTCAGACCTCACCCACTATCTCATTTTCCACTTCCCAAGCCTTGCCTGCAAGCACACAGCCCCAGCCCGCTTCTGCAGTCCCCTTTCCCGATTGAGAACCGGAAGTGTCGCTCCGGGGCTGGAGCTGTGGATTTTAGGGATGGGCTATTGGGAATGCATAGGACGCACTGCGCCTCGCCAGATCCCACGGGTATTGGTACTTTTTGCTCTTGAGTACAGGGTCTGCACCCGCTGCGAATTAAAATCTCCAGCAGGGAGGCATAAAGCACAGCGTGAGGTAGCTACCCAGGGAAACAGGCAGGGATCCGTGGGACCCGTGGCTGCCCTTCAAAGGGCCTTTGCTACCGCCGGAGACCTCAGCTCCACCCAGGCGCTCCAGTCACTGCCGGACGCCTCTGCCACTTCTCTACCGGGCTCGCTCCTGGAGGCCGAGCAAAGCTTGCTCGGTTCCTCTATTCGCCCTACTCCGGCTCACAACTCTCTTCCTCTCCTTGCTGGGGATGGGCAGCGTCCTCAGGAGCGGAAATGGAGCAGAAAAGGACGCAAAGGGCAAAAGGAAAAACCTTTTCTTTTTCTTTCTTTTTTAAACTCCCTCTCTCCTTTTCTGAATAGTCCTAGATTTTGCTGTGAGGCACGAGAACACACTTGACCACGACAGAAAACTTAAGTGGCTCGAGACCAGACCGAAAGTGTTCCTCGGCCCCTCAGGTTTGAAAGAAGTCGCGGCAAACGCAAAGGCTCCGCGGATAACGAGCCCTGCCCGGGAGCTGCCTTCCCTCCAAGTGCGTCGCTGCAACCGAGCCAGACGGAAAGGGAAGCGGACCCAGCCGCGCAGCTCGTGGCACCTCCCCAGGCCGACCACGCCGGGCTGCACACACTCACACCGGCCGGCACCCACACCCTCGCGTCCGGAGCAACAGCACTGTTACCATCAGGGGCAGCCAAAGAACGACTTTTGTCAACGCTAGGATCAAAGCGAAGCGCTTCTGCGCTGTACTCCGGGCGAAGCTCCTGGTGCCCGGCAGTCTACGCCTGCAGGCTCCGGTCCCGGTCCCGGTCCCCGCGGAGGCCGGCGGACCCGGCCCAAAGCCAGAGTCTGAGCTCGGGGAGCGCGCCTTAGGGCCGGGCGGAGCGGGGCCTGCGGCATCCTCCGGGGACAGGGACAGCGCTCTCCCTCCAGTAGGAGGGGTCCCGGGAGTGGAGGCTCTGCGGGAAATTTCCTGGTAGTAGGCGTGGAGTCTCCGCGGCTCCTCTGAACACAGCAACTGCTGAATGAGCGGGACCGAGAGGCCAGCCAGGAGTCCGAAGGCCAAAGCGTACACGGCGAAGAGGAGCAGCACGTAGGAGCTGGAGCCGTCCGCCAGACAGCCCCAGGGCGTACGCACGAAGGCGCCCCAACCGCAGAGCGGGAGCGCGGAGAGCACCAGGCTGGCTGCCCACACGGTCAGCGCTGCTCCGAGCACCTGGCCGGAGCGTTTGGATGCTGCCTGATTTCCCACACCCCTGTGCATCGTGTAAAAGTTGTAGGAGACTAGAAGAGTCGCCTTCAAGTTGCTCGAGAGGCCCTGGCATAAATACAGTAAGGCAGAGGTGGTGCACAGAACCTGGAAGTAGCCAGGGACCACTTTTGGCCACTGCAAAAACATGAAGATAGTCACAGACAGAACGCTCATGAGATCATCCACAGACCAGGAAGCCACAAGCATGGACACAACAGTTCTCTTCTGCAATTTCAGCAGAGAAACTAGTGAAAAAATGCTGCCCGTCAGAGCTGCAAGAGTCATTGCACAAGTCAAGCAAAAAAGACAGATATTTAGAGTTCGTGGCGGATTGGAAAGGTCCGTAGAATTACGATTTTCTTCCCACAGGCTAGAGTTACTGAAAGACATTGTCCTTTATCAATATTAATTTCCCTTCCCAGTGAGTCTGATTTTCTCAAAAGAAAGCATGGCTGCTGCAAATAGATGTCATTTCTCCTACCAAGTTTCTCTCTAGATGTTTCCCTGGTCAGTCCTGCAGAAAACGGTCAGGCATGTTTCCTTTAGATCTGACTCAACCCATATGTAAAAATTGGGTTCCAGTTCAGGCATCAATAAAAGTTTTCAATATTCCAATGAAAATCAGTCAAGCCCAAAACTCCCTTCCACCACCAAATTTCAGGCCAGGAAGCAAAAGCTCCTCAGATAGATTAAAAAAGCAATGATGTCTGGATCCTTTTAGGTCCTCTGGAGCAAGCAGCTCCCAGCTTGACGTAATCAAACTCTATTCACTTCTAAGAGCAATAAAATGCATTTGGTTCCAGAGGTGCTAAATTCAAAGGGAGAGAGATAGGTTATCAGATAGGATTCAAGTCTGATGGCCGGGGAAGAGAGAGAGGAAGAAGGAATGACAGAGGGAGAGGAAAAAGGAGAGGGAGAGAAGGAGAGAGAGAGGGAGGAAGTGAGGGAGAGAGGAAGAAAGGGAGGAGAGAGAGAGGGAGAGAGGGAGAGAGAGAGTCAGAGGGAGCCTGAGAGCAAGGCTCCCATCCGAACCTTTGTGTTCTTCAGTCAGCCTGTGATCCTCAGAGCTGCAGGAAGGAGGAGTCAGCAAGCAGGAGAGAAACGGAGAAAAGGGAGGGGAGTTCAGTGTACGAACGAAATGATGTATATCTCCTCAGCCTGCCTCATTCTAAGCAAGAAACAGAGTCCTTGATAAGCCTTCCCCTTCGGGTTTGACATACAAAACCAGTCCAAATATTTGTTCATGTGAACTACAACTATCACCTTTGAGATAGTTACTCCCATAACTCCTCCTTTTATTCTTATCTAAACTTCCATGTTCCAAAATCCATTGAAGGAAAAATATCTTCAATGCCATTCATAAGAATGAGATGTGCCAGAATTTTTTAAAAATAAACATATTGTACAAAAAAACTAGTACCACATATTCTCATTTGTGGAAGCTAAAAATGTTGATCTCTTAGAAGTAGAGTAGAATAGTGCTTGCTAGAGGTTAGAAAGGGTAGGGACAGGGGCATAGAGGCTGTATAATGGGATGGGTGAAGATACAGTTAACTCTACTAATGTTCTATAGTACAGCAGAGTAATTATAGTCTGTAACAAGTTTTTATATATATCAAAATGAGTAAAAGAGAAGAATCTGAAATTTCCCCAGACACAGAAATAAGCGTTTGAGGAGTTAGAAATGCTAATTACCCTGGTTTGATCATTACTCCATTTTATACATATATTGAATTATAGTGTACCCCATAAATATGTGTAAATATTATGAATCAGTCAAAGTTAAAAACTGTATTTAAGAATGTTAGACAGTCCTCATTATATGAAGAAAGATTATGCAGAACCTCTGGGTGGAGACCTACTAGCTCTACACTATTTTCTGTTATGATCAAGTAAGCAGGCTACCACTTCAATAAATGGTGCTTTTAGTTGTTTATGAGGGCAGATGACATGATACATATAGAGTCTGAAAGAAAGTTCACCTCACAAAAAATTTAAGCCAAATTATTTAGGGTGTTATATGCAATAATTGCAACTCTGAAGAGTCAATTTTACAAGATGAATGGCTTAGCAAAGAGGTAACTGACAGCATTAGTTTCAGTGGGCATTTTTTCTCAGGATGCTTTAGGATAACATTCCTCCTCTGCTCAACCTCAGGACCTGATGGCTGCATTTCCTGAATAGAAACAGGGGAAAGGAAAAAGGAAAATTGGCATAGCAATAATTTAAATGAAGGGAAGTGGTAATAGAACTCTGATCATGCCTTTAATTTTTGAAATATCTGAAGTTATATTTTAAATCTGAACCTATTGCTAACCATACCCTCCAATAAACATAGGAAGCAGTTCACTTATCTTGCTTGATAGGTTGGTTGATATTTCTCTTCAATGTGCAAAATGGAAACTAACAAAGATCCACACCTGTCATTTAGTTTAGCCTTCTTCCGCCCCCTACTGGTAGAAATACACCTTGCGGCACCGTGAGTCAAAGAGTTGGGCAATTTTACTTTTAAAATGATTCAGAAAGCACAATGATAAACAGGCTTTATTTTTTTTTAATGTTTCCAAAGTTCTCAGACATACTGTTTTGCCTCTTCTCACAGGCCATATTTTTTTGTGTCATAGAAAAAAGTACCATTCTTCAGTACAGCATTTAATCTTGGATTTTCAGTTGGGTTGGATAATGTGTGATATTATTAAAATAGAATGAATGACAATTATTAATGGTTGCTGCAATACAATTTCAGACCTTGGAACATTATTTTTATTAGTACCAATATTTATGGATTTTCTATTAAATATAAACTTAGAAAATGATACTTAACAACTATTTTGCCTTGATCTCTAGGATATTATAGAAGCAAGAATGTTTATTTTAGCACAGTAGCAAAACTTGGTAGTAAAATTGCAGCCAGGAGGAAACAAAAAGATAAATCTAAATTTGATTTCAGATTCTGATATTTCTGGGTGATTAATTTAAAGTTTTTTTTTTTGTATTGAGAATTAAACCCAGGGTATTTCCACTAAGCTATATCCCCAGTACTTTTTATTTTTTATTTTTAAGTTTTGAAACAGGGTCTTTCTCAGTCACCAAGCTGCCCAAGTTGGACTCCCACACGTGATCTTTCTGTCTGAGCCTCTCAGATTGCTTAAATTAACCATACTCAGCTTCTTAAATAAAACTTCTTACATTTCTCTGGGTGTTTGTTTTGTGTCATAAAAGTTTTTGTGGATGCAGATGTAGTTCAGTGGGAGAATGCTTGCCTAGCAAGCACTGAATTTGCCCTGAAAAATAAATGATTGAGTGGGTTATTATTATTATTATTATTATTATTATTATTTGGTACCAGGAATCAAACTCATGACCTCATGCTTGACAGGCAGGCATTGTACCACTGAGATAAAGAGCTAAATTCCCAGCCCCTTTTTTGGATTCTTTATAGAGAAATTTCCAGTTCTAAACTGGATGATATTGTTTTTAAAATTCAGTTTAATTTTATCTTATTTTTCTTTTTGCATACCTCAAAGTAAACAACATGGTCATCCAATACAAGGTAAAAGTTAGTAAGAGCATCGCTTGAGTTCTCTTTACTTTCAATCTTTCCCTGCTGTTATAGGTTGGAGCCTCTTGTTAATATGAAAATGGTCTAAGATTCAAACAGTCTGGAATGTTGAGCCCACTATGAGTACAGCCGTTCTGGACAATGTGTGAACCTATAGAAAGCTTTATATGAGTGATAAATAATATTTGTTGTATAAATCATCCCATCATACTTAGGGATTATTATTGAATGGCATCCTTATTCATTCAAATATGGTTAGGAGCACTTTTACACCTGTTTCACAGATAAGACAACAGAGGCCCAGAGAGGTTAAATGATTTGCCCCAGGCTCCACATTTAATAAGTGGTGTAGTTAAAATTTAAAATTGTAGTTGGGGGTCTGCATTTTTAATAGGCACACATTTTTGAATAACTTTCTCTTAGTGTTCCATCCTTAGACACACTTCAAGTGGATGTTGATTATCATAAGACTTTAATTCTGCTTCCTTTTTATAAGCCATGTTAGAAAGGTCTCATTTTTCCAAATTTATAAATTGTAATATCTTACTAGTCTTTAAGATTTATAATGGATTGTAATATGTAAATTATACGAGTGTATATTTGTTTTTTGCATCACATATGTATTATGCATTGTGAAAACATAACTTAATGTTTTATAATATATTGTAGGTAATGTGTATTTCACAGTGCATTATATAAAACCCATTACATATTTGTTACATATACATGTGTATATATGTATATATAAAACATGAATATTGAAAGTTAATAAAATTATAACATTTCTTTATTTTAAAACCATAGTGCTATGTAACCAAAACATTTTATTTTATTTTATTTATAGTTTGGCACCGGGGATCAAACTCACAACCTTGCACTTACCAGGCAGTCGCTTATACCACTGAGCTAAATCCCCGGCCCTATTTTTTGAGACAGGGTCTCACTATGCAGTTCAGGCCAGCCTTGAACTCACAACGATCCTCCTGCCTCAGCCTCCCGAGTGCAGGGATTAAAGGTATGTGCCACCATGCCCAGCTCCAAAACATTTTGGAATCTTGTCTCAGTTTAAGACTTTTACTTACTTTCAAATGGAATTATTTCACAAATTATCATATGTATATATGCACACAACATAAACACAAAGTTCAAATTTTATGAATGCAATAAAGAAATTCATGATATGTATAATTTTATATGTACAATCTTATTCAGTGTGTATAATTGCATAATGCATGAACAATATAACACGTATACATCCTGTGCTTCAGCTGATTTCCAAGTCACTAGGATTTGTATCATTAAAGAACTTCACTGAGCTATGTCTCTAGCTCCTCTCTTACAAAAAAATTTTTAAGACAGTTTTGCTAAGTTGCCCAGACTGCACAATTTCCTAATACTGTCACATAACTATGAAAAAGGACAGAATTCAATTTGGATCCAAGACAAAGAGACTAATTTTTGAATATAATCATTAAGAGTCTTGATAAATGCACTGTCAGCCCAAAGGTAGCCCTAAGCATTTGTGGATATTGTTTTCTCCAATGAAAAATTCCATATTTTTTAACCGACTCCATTGATAAAGTTGGAGGTAGGAATGTATGTACACTGAGACATATATATGTGTGCATACATGTAAATGTTGAACAACCAGAGGAAAAAAGTTTATTATAAATGATCACTGCTTATTTAATTTTACTCATTCTATGTGTAGATCATGACTGTGGTAGTTGTGCAATTTCTCTGTGGTCTTTTATTAAAGACAATTATTTAGCAGATAATATATGAAGCTATTAAATAGATTCAGAGTAACTGAATTCTTACCATATAATAAAAATATAAATAATATACCACAAACATTCATTCACTTACTCAAAATCTAATTGAGTCTCTAAAGTTCAGAAATTTACATTAAACAGAATATTATAATTAATGGCCTTGTGAACATTAAGTCTGATAATGTTTTAGTTTGTCTTTTTTCTTAAATTCCTCTCTTTGAGAAAAGTTTTCATCTCAAGGGATTCAATACAATAAATATTTAGTGTCTGGGACCAGAATGTTCTGATACAAATCAAATTGACCAACCCTTAAATTAGTAATGAGATAATGCTGAAGAGAGCTCTGTACCTTATTTTCATGAAGTCCATTTAAACTGAAAAATTTCAGAGAAATTATCTCAATTTCTTGGCACCTCAGGGATAGAATAATATTGCGAGCATTATTATCACTATAAATGATGCACAAAAGAGTTCTGATATTAATTTTGTAGTTTTTTTTCATTAGGAAACTAGTGAAAACCATTTGCTGGCTATGAGAATAGATTTTGGTTTTGATCTGGATCAGCTTTCTTATCATTTTGCATGATCTGTGTTAGGTGATCTTTGAATATTATGCGTCACTCCCTTTCACTGATCCTGTACCATACTTGACTGTGCTGGGATATTTCTTTTAAATAGTCTTTTCTTTTAGCATTTTCAGAAATATTTCAGTCTCTGTATCTGTAATTGCTCAATTAGCTTTAAGTACCAAAATATCATCAACTATGTTCCCAAATGTTGTTGCTTTTCTAATTCTTTTTTTTTTTTTTTTTTTTTTTTTTTTTTTTTTTTTTTTTTTTTTTTTTTTTTTTTGCGGCACCAGGGGTCAAATTCACAACCTCACACCTGCCAGGGCAGGCGTTTAAGCCACTGAGTCAAACTCCTGGCCCTAGTTTTTTTTTGAGGCAGGGTTGCACTATGTAGCTCAGGCCGGCCTTGCACTCGCGTTGTAGCCCAAGCTGGCCTCGAACTCACAATGCTCCTCCTACCTCAGCCTCCCGAGTGCTGAAGTTAAAGGCGTGCGCCACCACGCCCTGTTCTTCTAATTGTTTGATCTTCTAATTCTTTGTTGTTGCTCTTCTAATTCTAACTCATTGCCCTGAATGCAGCTTTAACCTCTGTACTTAGTATCTTTGCTTTCTAATTTGAGCACCCTGGGCCTTCTTCGAATGTCATTGTCTTGTGATGAAGGACCAGAGTACCCAGAAATATATTTTATCTTATGTCTTTTGGCAGGAAGATTGGTTTTTTAAATAGAGGTCCCAGCTCCTCCCATATAATAAAAATAACAACTTTGAAAGATTTCCTGATTTTATTTTAGAAATTGGCTAACCACATCCTGTTTTTATAAATAAAATTTTAAGGGAACACAGCCCACCCATTCGTTTACATCCTTCAGTGCCTGCCTTCTGAATTGAACCCTGAGTAGTTTTGAAGACATTTCTGTAAGAAAAAGATTGTAAATTTTTAGTTTATCTGGAAGAAAAAAATTGTCAATTTTTAGTTTATCCGAAAAAGGAAAATTTCTATGTAAATTTATGTCTGAATGTTTGGATCACTTGTGAGATTTAGACTCATCCACATCTCCCTATCTATTCTAATACACTAGTACTACATAAACGCAATTATATGTCATATTTGCACATAAATTACAAGTATTAATAATATCTATAGAAAAAACAATTCCAACAGCTGATATTTATTTAGTTTTTAATATGCTGGGCATTCTTATAAAGAATTTATACGTATTAATTATCTAATTTGATAACCTTACTATATGAATATCAGGTGTTTTTGTTTTTGTTTTTGTTTTGATACTGGGTATTGAACTCATGACCTCGCACTTGCCAGGCAGGTGCTTATGCTGCTAAGCTAAATCCCTGGCCCTTGAGGGTTTTCCCTCATTTTTCAGACAAAGGAACCAAGACAGAGAAACTAAATAGTCTATCTCAGTTCATACAGCAGGTATGTGAAGGGCTAGGATTTGAATCCAGTGCTGTAGATAGAGTTACTGCCACTCTTGTTGATCCTTTAATTTGCTGCCCTCCAACATATCTGAATGCAGTAAGTTGTCACAAAATAATTTTCATTTTGGCCAATAATACTACCCCAAAATGTGCCACCTAGGGTGGACCCCCAGTCTTCAGTTATGCCACTGTTTGAACCTAGCTGCATCCAGAGATAGATACCTGCTTTGGAGAGGCAGTATGGTATGTACTTTATTTTCCTGTCCTATTCTCTAGATATCTTGCCTTTGCAAACATCCTGTCAGCCTCAATAAATCAGAGGAAATTCCAGGGAAGAGAACTTCTTTAGACAACACATATTTCTTACATCCTAAATCAGTCATAGAAAGATACAGATGACCTCCCGTTCTTTCTTTTCATTTAGTATCATAGCGCTCCAAAGATTTTTATAAAAATCATGCCAGTAGCTCTTACTTCCCTAGGGAGAAGTAAGGTTTCCTCCATACTTTACAGCTGAGAAGTTAGAGTGTGCAAACAAAATCACTTGCTCAAGATGAGACTGCAATTCAGCAATTGAAGTGGAAATTAAATCTACCTCCCTCCATTTCTCATTCTTTATCTGCTCACAAGGGCATGCATGTCTCTGGGCTATGTGGTAAGAAATACCCCAGAGTATTGGGCATATTGAAAATGAAAAGGTTATTTATTTATGAAGGATGTTTAAAATCTTAGATGAAAAAAAATCTTGTTAAGGTCTTAGAAATAAAAATCCTGTAGAGGTGAACAGTGTTATCATTTTTCTAGTCACTGTGCTGGACAAATTGGAATCTGACAACCTCAATATTACTTCTCATTCTCATTATGGCTGCTTTGAACCCTTCAGCAAGTCACTTAATCTCACCTGGGCTTAGTTCTTCTGTCTTCATCAACAGAATAATAATACCTATCCTGAAAACTTTGAAGTTTTGGTAAGAATATCCCCAGGTCTTAGAATAAATATTGATGAGTTTTTGGTATACTAGTGTCCATAACTGGTGGTTTTCTATTAAGTGTAATAGTACACTGCCATAAGTTCTAGGTTCTCTGTTTGATGACGATAAGAAAAAAAAAAGAGCTGTGTTGTAGCTACTACTTCTTTTCTTTGCACTTTAATGCCAATCGCAATCACAATCACAAGGTCATTGTACACACTATCCCATTTTCAATCTGATGCTCAGATTAATAAGCCATGCAATGAAAAACAGGGAGCAGGGAGAGGGAGAGACATAGAAGAGACTTGAGGTATTTGGGCTGATACATTGTGGTGCTAATGTGTAGGCATCAAGGTTGACAATATGGCTAGAAAAACAAGATTAGGAGCAAAGGATATAGACAAAATAATAGACAGATTCCATATTTTAAATTTTGCTTCAGAAATGATTTGAGAAGGTCATGAAATCAACTTGCAGATGGGTTAAATCTAGCCATGAAGGAATGGTGAACAACAGTAGTGTAAAAGAAAACTGATTTTTTGTTGTGCAAATTTTATGACTACTAGCAGTTTCATGTATACTCACAAAGGAATTATACACTCATATAATCATATTTATACATGTCTTAGGATTTTGAGTTTTTCTTGGATCGTATTTTCTCAGAGATTACACCATACCAGCATTTCTTTCTTTTTACTGCATTTAAAAAATTTTATTTTAAAGATAGTAAAACCCAACAAAACATGACAGAACAAAGTCAATCAAAACAAAGCAGTTGAACTGGTAGAGAACTTCAAAGCAAGATACTAGGAAAATATTAGCTACTATAGTATATCTTATCTTCACAATAGTTGACCATTCCATCAGGTATAGTAAAATCAAACCAAAAACAAAACAATAAAATAAATAAAAACAGAATATGAAATAAAGCAAAAAAAAAATTAATCAGAATAAATCAAAACAATGAGAACAATACTGGGCCTCAAAGACAAGACAGAAGGGAATCCCCCACATCTGCTACATTGCATACTGTCACCCTTCCAAGAGATGCTCAGACTGCTGGCCCCAGGCCTGCAAAATCAACCAAACAATACAAGCATTTAGTTACTTTATGTACCATAGTTGCTGTCAACTTAGTCCATCCTCCTAACCTGCAGGTTGCTTATGCATAGCGGGGAAGGTGTCTTTGATTCTCAATCTGTGTGCCAGTAGGTGCACGGAAGCCACAGATCTTTTTCTTCCTGGAGTCTGCATTGGTGGTGCCACTCACCAGGAAGGCAGGCTAGTTGTCTTCTGGTTGGAACCTCCCTGACCCAACATGGTGGGTTCTCGGGAGGCACAGATCATTCTCTTCCTGGAGTCCACGCTGGTTGCACACCACTCACCAGGAAGGCAGGCTAGTTGTCTTCTGGTTGGAACCTCCCTGACCCAACATCTCCTTTTACTGCATTTTGTATTTGATGGTATGGATAGACATCAATCAGTAACATAGTCACCCATTACCATTATCAAAAATGATCTACCATACACAAATGTATGTGCCATACTTTCAGACTACTAGCAACACAGTAGGGTTTTTATATTTTACATCTTTCCTTGTTGAAGAACATGCTCCCCTCTCTTTCTTTTTTGTTTTATAAAACATTAATGAGTGAACACTGTTGTGCACACATTGAGTTATATTTTCCTAAATACATACACCAGATAAATTCTTAGCATTGGAATTGTCAGATCAAAGTTGTTTTAAATTTTGACAGGTTGGGTTATATGTCTAACAAGAAATTTCAACAAAATAAATAACATAAAATTAGGTATGTTAATAATGCTCATTTCTCCCAAAATCTCACTGGTACTAAGCACTGTGAAAATTAAAAAAAAACTTTGGGAATCAATCTGCTAAATTAAAACAATACTGATTTAGAGGTTTCTTAGGAAATGTCAGAGGAATCTATCTCCCTATCTAGGCAACAACGGCATAGGCACAATCCCTCTAATGTAACTATTTGTTAACTTTAGAGCCTAGCAAAGACTTGAAACTTCCAGCAGAAACCTTAGACAATAAATCTTTGTTAGCTTCAGTCAAGTTCAGCTTTTGGCACCATAGCAGCTATCCATCCTCCACCTCTGTGACAGGTGTCTATGCACATGTTTCTCTGGGAGCTTGCACGCAGATGCAGGGGGCTGAGGTGGACCAAAAGGACCTTGCTATCCAAATAGCAGAGGTTTCTGCTCCGAGTATTGCTTGTTAGCATATAATTGCAGATAAAAAGGAGGACAGCCCTATTGTAGTATCTCTCCCATTATCTAAAACTCCTCCTTCTTTGATTAGATTGAAGTCTAGAGTGAGTTAAGGTCATCTCCCAGCCTTATTCTTGTCCCTTTTTCCTCTCTTTTCTCCTTGTGGGAGTGAGGTATAAATGACTAAGACATTTAGAAGCAACTGCAAACATGGGGAAAATTAGAAAGTGCTCGTGAAGGAGCTCACTTCAAAATAAAGATGAAAGGTTGGTAACATAGTCATTTATTATTATTGTCAAGTATTACCTACCTTACATAATTATGTGTGCTATACTTTCATACTGGCAGCACAATATATTTGTTTACCCACAAACTTGTGAATAATGTGTTGTACTGTGACATTACAATGACTATAGTGTCACTAGACAATAGGAATTTTATTTTATTTTTTCAACTGACCAATTACAGCAAAAGTTTATTTCTCAGTCTTTTTTTTTCTTTTCTTTCTTTCTTTTTTTTTTTTTTTTTTTTTTTTTTTTTGTGACACTGGGGATTGAATTCACAACCTCACACCTGCCAGACAGGCACTTAAGCCACTGAGCCAAACTCCCAGCTCTGAATTTTTGAGGCAGGGTCACACTATGTAGCTCAGGCCAGCCTTGTGCTCACGTTGCAGCCCAAGCCAGCCTCAAACTCACAACACTTCTTCTACCTCATCCTCCTGAGTAGTTGGATTAAAGGCATGTGCCACCATGCCTAGCACTATTTCTCAGCCTTGAAGGATAGCTGAAGTGTTATTGGGGGCACTTATCAGAAGAGAATGGGATCTCATAAATTGGGCTGGAGATGTTTGGGAGAAGCCTGATGAGGGTGGGGACACTAAACTCCTCAGTTTCTTTCTCTCTTTCTTTCTCTCTCTCTTTCTTTCTTTCTTTCTTTCTTTCTTTCTTTCTTTCTTTCTTTCTTTCTTTCTTTCTTTTCTTCTTTCTTTCCCTTCCTTCCTTCCTTCCTTCCTTCCTTCCTTCCTTTCTTTTTTCATTTTAAAGATAGCAAAATCCAACAAAACAAAACAGAACAAAGTCAATCAGAACAATGCAGCAAAATTGGTACAGAACTTCAAAGCAGGATACTAGAAAAACAACAATAGCTACCATAGTACATCTTGTTATCTTCACAATAGTTGTCTATTCCATCAGGTATAGCAAAATCAAATGAAGAACAAAACAGAATAAAACCAATCAAAACGGAATATTGAATAAAGCAAAACAATCAGAACAAAGCAAAACAGTGAGAACAATATTGGACTTCAAAGACAAGAAGAAAGAAAACCCCCATATTTGCTATATTGCATACTGTCATGCTTCCAAGAGGTGTTCAGACTGCAGGCCCCAGGCCTGGAAAACCAACCAAACAATACAAGCATTTAGTTGCTTTATGTACCTTAGTGCTATCAACTCAGCCTGTCCTCTGAATCAGCAGGTTGCTTACAGGGTGGGGGTGTGGGGGACACATATTTTATTCTCAGTCCACATGCTGGTAGGCTCAATGGAGATGCTATCTGACTTTTCTCTCCCTGGAACCTGCACAGCTTCCATGACTTACCAGAAAGGCTGTCTAGTTGATTTCTTGGTGGCTTCTCCCAGTCCCAGCATGGCTGATTCTCAACAACAGGAATTTTAAAAATTATTTTATAATCTTATGGGATTATTTTAGTATATGTGACAAGTTGATTATTCAGCATGTACTTTGCTTCTGTCTGCAAGGAATTCACATTAGATCTTAGATACAAATACACTCAAATTGAAAATATGGAAAAAGATATTTTATACAAATAGTAACCAAAAGAGAACAGTGATGGCTATATGAATATGAGACAAATTCCTAGAAACACAAACCCTATGAAGACTAAATAATAAGAAATAATAATTATGAATAAACATTAAGGAGATTAAATCAGTAACCAGAAATATCCCAAAAAATGCTCTGTACCTGGTGAATTCTGCCAAATATGTAAAGAATAACTAACACCAATGCTACTCAAATTTTCAAAAAATATTGAAAATAAGAGAACACACCTTAACTCATTATGAAGTTAGCATTATCCTGGTTGAAAAGGCACACAAAGACACTACAAGGAAAAATAAACAAAGCAAACAGAGCAAAACAAAATACTATGGACGAGTATTCTCTAAGAACATTGACGCACAAATCTTTGATAAAATATTAGCAACCTGAATTCATTACTGTATTAAAGGGATTAAACACCATGACCAAATGGGTTATATTCCTGAGATACAATGATAGTTCAACATGCAAATATTATTAAATGTAATGTACCACTTTGATAAAATGAAGTGGGGAAAGCACTTGGTCATCTCAATTGATGCAGAAAAATTACTTGACAAAATTCAATACCATTTCATAATAAAGAGAATTTAATGAAGTAGTAGTAGAAAGATCTTAACATAAGAAAACAAGATATGAAAAATCCTCAGCAAACATTGTATCTCATAGTGAAAGACTTAAAATCTTTCTTCTAATATTGGTAACAATACAAGGATTTTTGCTTTTACCACTTCTGTTCAATATAGTACTAGAAGTTGTAGTCAGGGATGTTAGACATTTTGCTACTTAAATTAAAAAAATATAATGATGTAAGAATCTCATAGCACAATTACTGCCTTAACCACTTTTACATGCATGGTTCATTTGTGTTAAATATATTCACATCATTATTATCTCCCCCACCCTCAACTGCTATTTCATTTTCTAATATGTTATCAATATATTCAGTTTCTTTGAAAAGATAAAGCTTACTCCTTAATGTCTAGTTTAATTTGTTCAAACTCATGTCTGTGAAATTCAGCCATGCATGCTTTTGGACATAGTGGTTTATTCTTTCTCTTTGATGTACAGTATTCAAGTTCATTAGCATTTAGGCATTTTTATCAATAGCTCTGCAAATGAGCATTTTATGTTGCTGCTATTGGGGTCATTATAAACAAATGCTTGTCAATTTTACCCTATTTACAATGTAATAATTTTCCCCACAGAAGACATAGGCTTCCTGCTTCAGAAAAAAAGACTGCAGTGGAGTAGCCAGAATATCATTTTCTTTTGTCAATTTCTCTATCCCAAATTCCCACGGGACTCATGCAGAGAGTCAGAGAGTGCAAATAATTTCCAAGGAGCACTGAGCATATCTCTCCTTTACTCTGAAGGGAGACACTCTTGAAGATTGCAAGCAAACCTGATCTGTGCTTTGGAAGGACATAGTTTCTTTATTTTTTAAAGCTATTTTCTGTGCAAAGAACAATGAAAAGAAAATAAAGACATCAGTGCCTTTTCTCACAAGATACACAGAAACATGGAGAATTTCTCTCCCCCCAGGAGCAGGAGGAGGATACACACAGTTGCCATTACTCCTTACATATTTCTAAAGGTCTTAGCTAGTGCTTTTAAGAAAAATAGAAACAAAGATTTGAAAGGGAGGAAAATAAAGGAAGAAAATTATCATAATGTACAGATAATGTGATCAAAAATACAAATGCCATAAGAATCTACACATAAATCATTACAACAAAAGGAAAATTCAATTTTTGTGTACAGGATCAATTTTAAAAACTCACTAGCATAAACAACAAACTGAAAAACCTATTAAAACATGTATTTTCATAATTTGATTCTTTGAAGAATTAAAAGTTGCAATGCATCTGAGAAATTACTTTAATCAGGAACACTCAATGCCTATGAAAATTTTAATAAATGGATATAGAAAATGATCTAGGTGAAGTGATATTCTACGATTCCAAAAAACAACAGTATTAAAATGACGTATCTAAATTTATCCATGTATATGCTTAAAATCTCGGTAAAATTCTAGTTGAATTTCTTGAAGAATTTAATAAACTTAGAATTTATTTGGAAGAATTGAGGTTCAAGAAGAGTTAATCAGTTTCAAAACAAAGAAATAATATACACATTACAACAAAGCCATTATTATAAAGGTAACGTGATATTCATACAAGAACACAGGGACTACCAATGCAACAGAACAGAGAGCTCAAATTGGACTGTGTAGATATGATATCTTGTGTGAGAAATGTCACCTCATAAAGTAGGTGACGATGGGAAGCAGATATGGAGAATTATAAAAATGAATCTTACCCTTGTATGACATATAAGAGTGATTTTAGACAGATTGAAGTCTTTTTTTTGTATTTAAGAGAAAAAAAGACACATATAAGAAAGACAAAAAGCAAAAGAGTCAAACAAACGAGACAAACAAATGACTAGAGTAAATGCACAACAGTAACATTACAGGTTTACAAAACAGGATGTTAGAAACTTGACAATGGTTGCAGTATTGTGTATTGTTATCTTCAAGATGGTTGTTTACATTAACAGATATAGACATGTAAAATTGATCTAATCATATGAGTATTAACTGTTCTTTCTCAATAACTAATACATTCAGCAGTACATTCGTTTTCGTCATCTTACATATACATAAATACAGATTTACATCTTTTCCTTTTCCCTTCCCTCTTTCCTCCTTTTACCTTCTCAATTACTTTTGCTCTTCGAGCTATTTTTTACCCTTACATAGTATTTATTATAGATTTTGGATCATATATACTTTTTCAGTTTCTTACACTATGGAGACAATACGATATTTAGACATGTGGGTTTGATTTATCTCACTTATGAGTATGGTCTCAAGTTGTGTCCATTTACTTATAAAAGTCTCAATGCAATCTTTCTTAATAGCCAAGTAGTACTCCATTGTATAAAAATACCACATCTCTTTTATCCATTCTTTGATTGATGGGCACTTGGGTTGTTTCCAAGATCTGGCTATTGCAAATTGGGTTGCTATAAACATGGGTGCACAAATATCACTGTGGTATGATGTTTTCACTTCTTCTGGGAAAATGCCCAGAAGTGGGATAGTTGGGTTGAATGGGATCTGTAATCCTAGCTTCTTGAGGAATCTCCACACTGAATTCCACAGTGGTTGCTGTTGGAGACCACTGTGAAGGGACTTTGAGCAGGGTTTAAAATTAACTAATTGACTTTCTGTTTATCTGTGAGCCTGTCCAAGGCCTAGGCCCTTGCCTGGCAATGGGAGCTGATTTATAGTAAGTGTACCTCTATAAATCACTGGTCCTGGCCGAGGCCTGTGGTGGCCAATGAGGTCAGAGATACCTCAAAAGGCAAGATAAGGTCACCGCCGAAGATGCCTGGCTCAGACTCAAGTAAATAGATAGAGACTGCAGCTGCAAACATCACATATCTGCAGCGTCTCTTTCCCACCATAAATGCCATCATGGAGATAAGACAGTTCTCCTTAATTGGCACAATTTACTACTTGGAGAAGTCTT
>RJWM01028644.1:0-25374 GCA_004363535.1 Dasyprocta punctata
CATTTAAGCCGGGTATGGTGGCGCACGCCTTTAATCCCAGCACTCGGGAGGCTGAGGTAGGCGGAGCGTTGTGAGTTCGAGGCCGGCTTGGGCTACAACGCGAGTGCAAGGCCGGCCTGAGCTACATAGTGCGACCCTGCCTCAAAAAACCAGGGCCGGGAGTTTGGCTTAGTGCCTTAAGTGCCTGCCCTGGCAGGTGTGAGGTTGTGAGTTCAATCCCCGGTGCCACAAAAAAAAAAAAAAAAAAAATAGTTAATGCATTTAGTAGTATAGTCATTTTAACCATCTTATGTATACCCACATATAAATCTATGTCTTTTTCCTTTTCCCTTCCTTCTTTCCTCCTTTCCCCTTGTAATACCTCTTGTTATCTTCAGAATAACTGCCCATACCATCAGGTCTAATATAATCAAACAAAATAGTACAGAATAAAACTAATAACAAATAAAACAATGGAAGCAATACATAGTAATACAATGCTGATTTCTATAATGCCTCATATTATCTTCTAAGCAGTTGCCTATATATCTGTTATAATCGAACAAACCAAAATAGGTTAAAATCACTCAAAACAGAACAATGAAAGCAAGACAGTGTTTCAAAACAAGGTGATCAGATACCAATAAAGGTTACCCTAATATATTTTGTTATCTTTGAAATAGCTGTCTATGTCATCATATATAATAAAATTAGGCAGGTCAAGATAGAATAAGATCAAACTAAACAACTCATTGAAAACAATACTGGACTCAAATCCTGATGATGGATTATTCAATTGTCTGCCCCACTTGGTGATATCCCTCTGCCACTGTTTCTGGAGCTGTGAACTTTTTTGTCTCTCTCTAAAATGTCCTTCAGTATTCTTTGTAGGGTTGGCTTGGTTGTCATAAATTCCCTTAGCTGTTCTTTGTTGTGGAAGTATCTTGTTTCTCCAGTGATTTGGAAAGATAGTTTTGTAGGGTTCTTCAATCTGGGTTGGAAGTTGTTTTCTTTCAGGACTTGAAATACTTCACTTCAAGCACTTCTTGACCTGATGGTTTGTGTTGAGATGTCTGTCATGATTCTGATGGGTTTTCCTTTGTAGGTGTTCTGTTCTTTTTCTCTAATAGCTTTTAATATTCTGTTTTTGTGTTGAATTTCTGGGATCTTGATTATTATAGGTCTGGGTGTAGGTATATTTTGGTTATGGTTAGCTGGAGTTCTATATGCTTCACTTATCTGAAAGTCACTTCCTGTTCCCGTGCTTGGAAAGTTTTCTGAAATTATTTCTGTAAATAGACTTTTAATTTGATTTGTATTGACCCCTGCTTTTTCACTCACACCTTTTATTCTTAAGTTACGTTTCTTTGGGTTGTCTTGCAGCCGTTATATTATTACTTCTAGGTTTCTTGTTATTTTTAAGAGATCTTTCCTTTCATGATCACAAGCTGCAAACCTGTCTTCAAAGTTTGAAAGTCTATCTTTAGTTTCCTTCAGGTGGTTTTGCCAACTTTCATGGGAGTTTTGGATTTCCTGGTTATCTCTTTGAATCTGTTTCATGTATTCTAAATCTTTTTTGTATTGTTCATTCCAGGTTTTCCTCATTTTCCTATGCTCCATTATTTCGTCTATGTCTCCTTTAGGGATGCCTAGCAAATCTTTTATTATGTTTTTCATTTCTCCTTTTAGTTGAGTTAGTATTTCTGTTCTAATTTCCTTTATAGCCTCATCAAGTTGTTTCTTTACTTCAGTTGTCATCACCTCAGAGACTTTAGTTGTGGGACTCCCAACCTCTTCTGCATTTGCTTCTCCTGGATTTGCTCTGCTTGGATTGGAGGCCAGAGACTGCCTTTTGCTTCTTTGTCTTGACATATTCCTGGGTTGTTCTGGACAAGTGTGTACCGGGGATCTTGGTATTCCTCACATTGTCTGTAATTTCTCTAAGGTTAGACTGGTTATTCTAGCCAGTGTTGATTGTGGATATCTGATGGTTACCATTGGATGCGCTGTTATAGGACTGTCTGTTGCCTTTCCCCAGCCCACCTCGGTTTGGTTCCCTGATGTCTGGGACAGTGCGTGGGGGTGGGGCCGCTGCCTGGGAACCTGGGCTGGTTATCCACGAATCTTTCACCATCACCCCTAGGGCGAGCATGGAGCCGTTGTCTCCAGACTGAGCCAGTCACCTGCTGGGATCCTCTGGGGCTCAGTTGGAGCAATTTCCATGGGACTATGCCCAACTAGGAGTGGCTCCAGTCCCAAAATGGCTGCCAGTCCCTCACTTTCCCTCGCAGGAGATTGGTGTTTGCTGCACTCACCGTCAGCCAGTTTTGTCCTCCAGGTCTGCTCCTCCTGTCCACTGCCACTCTCCTCCAATGCTGCCTCTCTGGGCAGAGGCCTCCAGGGTTGCTGCTGCCACCATGGCCACTGCACTTTGATTGTGTGTCCCCAGGTTCCAGCAACTCGTTTCACAGAGTGGGTCTGGCTCTGGGCAGAGGCGCCGCCAGCCACTGCTTTCTTTGTTTGACTGTTTCTTTTTACTATTTATGTGGGCTTCAATTCTCAGTTTAGATTCTTCCTGGGTCCAGAGGACCCACCTCCCTCCTTCTTGTCTTCCCCATGTTGCTATATTCCAGCATCTGGATGGTATCTTTCAGGGAGGCCACTTACCCTGCTGTTTACCATTCTGCCATCTTGTCCCCTAGATCTTTCATAATCATCAAAATACAGCATTTTTCACTTTCAGGAGTTTGAAAACAGAATCAAACACTAAAATCTAATAGGTGCTAATTATGATGAAACATATCACTGGATACTTTAGCAGCACTCAAAATGAGCATGGCATCCTCAAGACCATTTCAGTGTGCCAGTAAATTGAGATTGATTTTCATGAAATGAAGTTCATAGCAACTGTTTTCACTGTGTTGACATTTTCACTGGATGTCTAAAACAATGATGAACACTAAACTTCTGGTATTTTAGAATGAACCAAGGCAGTTACCAAACTATGTAGCCACTTTTTTTCACTACCAATACATCCACTCCCACTTAAGAATCTCTTTGATGACAGGTAGTAGGTAGAGTGTTTTAATTTGGGTTAACAAAAATTATCTAAGTTTGATTGTGGACATAGTTGTGAAATTCTGTCAATGTGCTAAAATATATCGAATCTTAAATTTTAAGTTTGTAAATTGTGTGATATGCAAATTTTTAGTTTAATAAAGTTGTCTTATTTTAAAAAGAATGCCTTTGCTCAAACAGCAAAATGATTGTTATTATATCTGGACCCTTGAGTGCATGTTTTTAACATGTCAAGTGACAAGATGGGAAATACACATACTACTATTACATACCAAATTTCAATGGTATGTGAACTGAACTAGCTCTATTTTAATAAAACATAATTTTTACTGAAAAGAACAACTGGAAGACAGATATGATTATTCAGATTGGATATTTGGCCGATACTTTCTCAAAACTGAATAAAGTCTGCCACTTAAAAGAAAACAACTAACAGTATTTATTGCCAATAGCAATTTAAGCTTCAAGTGGAAGCTTCCATTAGCTTGACAGCTTTCCAATACTTAAAAAAAATTTCTTATGAACTTGTTAGTGAAATTAATGAATGGAATTTCTTGATATGTAAAATGGAATTCATCAATATTTAGAAGAAGTGCATAACAGCATCACAATATTTTCCATATGTTCAATTCATCAGATTACAAAATCATCCAAAAGTACATTCAAATTGCATAATGGACAGGTAGATTCTAAATTTAAAAAAAAAAAGTTGTTATAATTTTATACCCCACATTACAAACAATCTTTAAGAAAATCATACTTATCAAGTTTGGGAGTATTATCAAAGAAGACTATTCATTTACAACTATTTATAAAGACTATTAAAATTCACATATCTTTTCAATTACATGTAGGTTGTATACAAGGCTGAATTTTCTTAATTTATTTCATCCAGAGTAATACATCATAAAATATTATTATGTGAAGCAATAACCCTAGGTGGTCTCTATTCAGCCTAATATCTAAGAGGTTTGCAAAAACAGAAAACATGAAGAGTAACACTCTTCTCACTAAACTTTTATTTGAAAAACACAGGGTTCCATTTATGTGTTATTATTGTTTTATCCATTTTTGGTGATACTGGGGATCAAATCCAGAACCTTGAGTATGTTAGAGAAGCACCTACCAGTAAACTACACCCCTGAAATCATGTTAACTATAGGAAAATAGAACTAAAGATCAAACTCAGAAAAACAAGCATCATATTTTTTTTAATATGCAGACTCTAAGAAGAAAAAACAGTATGATAATAGAGGGGGAACTATCAGAAAAAAACAAAACTGGGGATAAGGGAAAAAAGAGGGTAACAGGGAAGATGAAGTAATTTTAATTATGATGTTACCTTGAATAAAAAACACCTAGCTGATTGATTTATCAGAGTTCTTGATGTGTTTGAATGATTGACTTACAAGAGAGAACCCACCCTGGGTATGAGTGGCTCCAGTCAAACGGCTTATAACCTGAACAGAATAAAAAGGGAAAGAAGGAGGTCTGTGTGGCTTCTACTTCAGATCTCCAGTCTTCTTCATTCCCTTTGGACAGCCATCTCCCAGCTTTCAGCACAGACACTTCAGCCTTTTAGTGAAGACCCTTTGGCTGCCAGATACTGATTCAAAAGGACACCGCAGTGAGCTCCAGACCTTTGACTTTTGACTGGACCCTCCAGCTCTCTAGTCCACAGACCGTCCTTTTGCATTCTTCCACATCTGATTCTGCAGGTGATCAGTGTAAGCCTGCTTTGTAAATCCTATCATATATATACATGTTTTTAAATTTTAAATCTATTCCTCTAGTGAACTCTAATGAATTCAGATGAATACCATCAAAGTATGTTAAAAATGTACATGAAAGTCACTAAAAACCCATAATTCTGTATGATGACTATATGCTAGTTGAGAACATTATTTATGCTAAATGCAGGGTGATAAATAATTATTGGTTCTTAAATGAGTTAGTATTTTTTTAAAACAGGTGCTATGTAGTTCAAGCTAGCTTTGAACTCACTATGTAGCCCAAGCTGGCCTTGAACTCACAGTGATCCTCCTGTCTCAGCTTTCCGAGTCCTGGGATTACAGGCATGTGCCACCATGCCCGGCTAGTATTAAATTTTCAAAACTGTTTCAATTTCTACTTTTACAATATCAGTATATGCAATATATAATTAAAACTTCTTTGGTGTCTTCAGTAGTCTTTCGGAGTATAAAGGGGCCCTAAACCCAAAAGTTATGAGAACTCTGCTTTTTTGAGAAAAAGTTACTTTTAATTGTGATTTATATCACATCTGCAAATTAAGTTCTTCAATATTGTCTTTGTTTCACAAATTGTACCAGTCGATGGAAAAAATATGGGGCTCAGATTTTATTTCAAAAGATTTGAAAGATGCCATATTATAATGAAATTATTAGTCCATTCACCTTTCCTCTTTTCTATTTTTGTCAAGACTGTAAATCAACACTTCTAGAAATAGTCCTAAGGGAATTCTGCAATGGCATTAACGTTACACTTGTAGCCTACATATACCAACTTTTGTTCTCATGCCTCATATTATAAAACATGCATTTTGATTCTTCCCCTTCTCATAAAGAGACTGTTGCCTTCCCATAACACACACTATGAGACTCAGATGAGCTTTTTACTTTTTTTCTTTGGGAATCTTAATCCTATGGCGCTCTGACCACAAACCCTAAAGCTTCCTTCAGTTTCCTCCTGACAGCCCACAGGAAGTCTGTAAATAGGACATTTACAAATGAAAATCAGACTTTGATCCATAGATCAAGGTTTATACAATTTGCTATGGTCTTGATCACGATCCCGAATTCATAAACATGCATTTATTCAATAAAAAGATAGAGACATGTTTGCTATGTAAACTTTTAAAGCTACCTAGCCAAATATTTTTTTATCAGTACAGAAGTTTTAGATAAGGGAATATGGAGGTACACTGTGCACATGTGGAGGCACGGGTGAAGATGAGCACTAGAGAGTGAAGTATAACCTGAGATGTTACAACCTAAGAAGTAAGCCAAGGGCCTTATACTCCACGATAATTTAGGTATCTGCCCCTGAGGATATAGATAAGTCTATAATATTTAAGAAGAATCACTTGAGTTACTATTGTACATCCTGTAGCAATTCTACCTTTCTCCTCCAGTAAATTTCTGAATATTCTGGAAGTAAGATTTAGCAGGTAGTGAAGAGAGATAATTATTTTCTGTGTGAGTCTGCTTCACAGTTTGGATCTTCATTGCTTCCTGGCTCATCAAGCTGCAGTTCATATTTGACACAAGACCCTCCAAGCTGGAATTCTTTCACTGTCCAACTTTACATTCTTACCTTATCTCTTAAAATAGTAGACTGCCCATTTTTATCTAGGCAAATTTCAGTCAGCTGTAAGTCTCTTTCCTAGCCTCCTTTTTCTCTAAGTATTACTAAGTAAGAATTCTATCCAAATGGACATCTCCTATAGAACTTCCAGAAAGCCTCAATAGGAATGAGAGATTGTACTTTTCCATGTCCATCCTTCCCATAGAACACAGACATGGTCCTCTTCTGTAGTGACTGCTCTGGTGATCTGCATGATGAGGGCCATATCTGCCCTGTAGCTGAGTGGTGATCTGAAAGGAATCTGAGCCCCTGATGGCCACGCAGCTGCAGATTATTCTCCCTTACAATTCCACACATGAGAAATGAACAAACTTCCTATCTTACGTAAACCATGCCCTTTCAAGTTTCTGCTGCAAAGAGCCCCATGCTGTTCTAACAGATATACCACACATCACCTTTTTCATTTTTAATTTTTCAAAGTATAAGTAATGCCAGACTCTTTTAAACAAAAGACTTCCAATGGTGCTAACAGATGGGGAAGTACCGAATGGAGAGGAGATGTTGCAAATTCACTGGAGGTCATTACTATTTCTAGATTTCTTTTATCACTTCTGTGAAACAGAAATACTCATCATTGTCCATATGCATCCAGAAGCCCCTTCTTCCAGCATGTTTTTAAGGCTCTCTTTCCCTCTAGTTTGACTATTCTTTAAATTCATCTTCTTGCTTACTTACCATAATTCCAAATACCTGTAATTTTATATTGTCAGTTCATATCTGCCTTCCTCCCACTCCAGAGAAATATCCCTCCCATTGCCTTGCACTTTTAAGCAAAAATGCCATGACTCTGTCTCAGCATTTGCATCAACAAAAGAACTAACTTCCCCAGAGATGAATTAAGGAATTCTATTACAAGGGAGCAACAGCCACAATCAGATTTTTAATAGCATTTTCTATTCTATCATTACTTAATTAAGAAGCACCAAAAATACAACTGAAATTTTAATGAAATTAGAAATTTCCCCAGATTTTAACAGAGTTTCTGGGTATCATAAAAAATACCTAGAAAGGCACAAGCCCACATTCTGCCCATGCTCCTGTGACTAATGCAGGAGTAGACACCATCTCTTCCAACACAAGATGCACTTTAGTCAACAATCTGTTATCCTCTCAACTTCCAACCCCATTTTTGACAATGCATGCAGACATTGCCACCCTAAGCCTGAGCTTGCTTACTATGTCTATTACAGGATTCGTCTCTTAAAATTTCTGTGAATGCAACTTTGTTTTAGACACTGCATAAAATGTTTGCATTTTACTCTTTGTCATCATCTCATAATTTCAAATTAATGCACATTCCTTAAGAATTTGTTATATGATTCACAGTTTTCCTATCAACCTCAATTATTATAATCATCCTTCAGTTTTCCCCTGGATGATTTAATCAAGACCCCAGCTTCTAGTGTATGACCTCTTCATCTCCATTACATTTTGTCTTCACTTCTAATACCATACTCACAGTCAAACTTATCAACCTCTAGAACTTCTCTTCCTCTTAAATCTTAAATCTTAAACTCTAATTCTCTTTTTTTGAGTTTTAAAAATAACCTTTATTTTTTAAAAGTTAATATGTCCATCATGGGAGACAAAACACAAGAAGGAAAAAACAAAGTCATTTGCAGATGAGTTGGATGTGTCCTTTAGATACTGAGTGCACATACACAACATGCCATTTTGTGTGACTGAGATTGTCCAGTGTGTATCATGCTTTTCCATACAACACGAATATCCACCACTTCAAAATCTCAAAGCTACAAGAATACTTTTGATAACCAAGAATACACTCAACTAACTCAATTCATTAGAAAAAGAATTGCAATCCTGCCTTTCTTCAGAACAAAAATTTCACCAAAGATAAAAATGGCAATAGGCCTCTAGACAGAAGTATTAATAGAATTACAATTAAAATACTGCATTTCCTTAATGTTCAATTTAAAATGAGACATAAAACAACAAAGTACACCAACCACGTGTCAGGGTTATCAGATTCATTTCCACTGAATTGCTAACAAATTCTTACAGCATATCTAGAAGATGTACACACATCAATGGATCTTTCCAAAATGTAACACACACCTCTCTTTGTGTGCATCTTTCTGCCCCTCTGCTGCAGTCTGAGACAAGGCCTGATACGCACTGCCCAGCAGTGGTGTAACAGTTCCTAGTCCAGGATGCATCTTTTCTATCAATTGTAACAAAAAACATTTATGTGCTGTCTAACTCACTACCTCTAGTCTTTATCATGCATAGTCATCTCAGGACATCTATAAAGCTTAGATGCTGTGCAACAGAGTATAAAATTTATGCACAACAAACCCAAGTACTTTACCAAAAAAGCACACACAGGCCTATGGTTATGATTTAAAATCACCTCTCAGATACAAAGATACTAGCCCTCACCTTCACCTTCCCTCTCCCTCTTCACCCCTTCAGTTTCTAGTTCCAAAAGGTGGCTTCAGAAAGGTCACTTCTACAGACAGTTCTTCCTAAAAACTAACAAAAGGACATTCGTGTAAGGATCATTTTTCTGCTTCTAATATGATTTGAGCACTAGGACTTATTCCTTAACATCAATACTAAAATGTAAATATAATGGTAGCCATTGTTGATTTCCTATTATCTTGTTTTTAAATCCTGTATTGCTTTCATTGTTCCATCCTGATTAGCTTTATTATGCTTTACTTTTTGGTTTTAGTCTCTTTAAAATAAAAAGGGGGGCCAAGGACATAATTCAGTGGCATATGAGCCTGCCTGGCAAGTGCAAGGTCCTGAGTTTGCGACCCAGTACCAATAAATAAAATAAAATGTAAGTATAAAACAAAAAAACTAGAGAATTCAAACTAACTTAACTTCCCACTCTAACTTAACTTTCCACTCTGCATATTCCCCCCACCCATGAACACTCATTGTACTCTCCAAGACATCATATGGGATAATTTCATTACCAAAATGCAAAAATTCCTATGAAATAACAAAACAAAACAAAAAAAAACCTAAATACATTGAGGGCACTATTTTAATCCCTTGACTTTTGCATATGTGACCTATTTAAAATTAACTGATTAATTGGCTTTTGAGATAGGGGTTACACTGGTCTAGGCCCAGGCTGTGTTTGAACTCACTATGTAGCCCTGGCTGGCCTCAAACCTGCAGCAGTTCTACTGTCTCAGCTCCCCCATTGCTGGGATTACAGGCATATGCCACCATGCCCAGCATATGTGAACTTTACACATTTAGAAAGACTAGAGGTTTCCAACAAAAATTTAAGCTTCCCACATGTATACTGGCTTTGAGTACATTGAACACATATGCTTAACAAAGTCTATAATTCTAAGCACCGTCGAAACAGAAACAATCTGGCCTAGAACCCTACCCTTTCCATCTTTTTTAACCCAGGGAACAGATTTATGCATGCATAACATTTAGAAGGGACTTTTACTATTTCACTTCCTAAGTGGTTTTTAAAAGTCTTTCTTATAAACTTTAATACAAATTGTACTCAACATGTTAGTTTACTAATTCTACCTATGTCATACACTAGCAACATCTTTAATACCTAGAAAGATTAGATTAAATTAGGACCCTTTTTTCTTTTATATACAGCCATATATTCAGGGTAATTTTCAACCACCAACCATTTTTAGCATTCCACTCTTCCTCATTCCTGCAATAATTGTGTTTTAAGTCTTTTGAGAGAATTCTTGATAGAGGCTAAGCAAGAATCTCTGGCTGTCTCCTGAGAGACTATTCAAAAGGAAGGAAAAACAAGAGAATGAGGAGAGGGAGAAGGAAAGGAGGAGGAGGAAGAAGAAAACAGAAAAGACTACCTTATCACCTTCAGTGAAATTAAGGAAAGTCCATAATCTTAAATAACAATATATAAATATGAGCTCTGAAGTAGAATGAAAATTAGATCAAGAGTATTGAAGTCTGGCAGAGGGTAGGATCTACATTCAGATATATCCTAAATTCCTCACAACATAAGGAACAAATAGTGGTCCCTGTTGGAATGGCAATGTTCTAGTAAATGAAAAGGTGCAGAAGGCCCTTGATGATTTTGTGTTGCAAGGAAGAGGTCAGGAATGTGGAACCAAATATAGAAATATACAGAAAAGCTATCCTTTCCGTGGAAGTGACAGCACACAAAATATGAATAATAGACAGTTGTGCACTTGCTGATATTAGCCAACTAGAAAAGAAAGCAAGATCTTAGCATTTCTGCATATGGATATGTGGATACACCCACCACACCATTCAGAAACAGACATTGGTGACATTTTGGACTCCATGAGCTTTCAAGGGACCTTCCGAGTTCCCTCAATACAGGAGAGCATGAAGAGACACTGGGAGACATTTGTCCATATATGTGCATATACGGTAGACTCTCCTGATTTCTCTCTGTTACTCTTTTAAAATGCTCACTAATCAAAGATGAAAAATACTCAGTAGTAAGAAGAAAAGGAGAAGAATGAAGGGAAAAATTCACTATACCAAAGGCAGATGAAGATCATTTGTCAAGAAATAAAAACAACAAAATAGGTCATAATTATATAGCCAGCCACCTGCATAAGGTTAAATGAGAATCCTTTTTTATTTCTAGCACTTTATAGAGTATCTTCTGCATGATAAGTATTCCATTGATATTTGATGACTAAATGAGTGATTTTCTAAAGTACCATTTCCCATTACTACTGGTCTGCTTCATAAAATGTCTTAGGGTAGTTTAGCCTGCCTGTATTTCCTGAAATGAAAGAGATATGTATAATTTTCAATGCTGCTTAATTAAGAAAAGTCTTTTTAAAGTCCATTTACTATAATTCAGCATGTTTGTTGATTCCTTTACTATGTGCAGATCACTTTGCAAGATTTTACTGTAGATTTGAAAATGATCTCTCTAGTAGTTGAGTATCTGTTTAATTCTCAATTTTCAAAAAAATAAATTTCTTAATTAGTGTAGAGAAGGGAAAGTGCTAGTTTCTTGCCACCCCAACCCATTCTGTAGTCTCTTCTAACAAAAACCTTTGTAACCATTCCAACACAGGAATAGATCAGGTAATTACTATAATCTATAAATGGTGCAACTGAATTAGATTTCTTTTACATTTAATAATCAATGGTATTTTAAATGAAAATTCATACTCAGTGGCATGTTGGTGCTTGCTAATTGGTTCCAGGATGGGCAAATAGTAACAAAAAATGAGGAGTACCAAAAAAATTTTTGTGAATGTAAAATGTAGCAGGTCACAAAGTAAAATACTCGTAAGTTCTAACTTGTGCACTGAATGCTACAGTAAAATTTTCAAGTCAAAATGCATTGTGTCAAATTTGATGAGTTTCAAAACATGAGAATACCAAGGTATGACTGTACATATTTACTCAGTCAACAAGCATTTGTGAAATGCCTTCTATATAGAAGATACTGTAGTGTATAAGGCAGCATATGCTATTCAAAGCATAAGTGGCGTGTGATTGTGACACTTTATTGGCATCTGTAAATAAAGAAATTTTAGTCACATTTAAATATCTTATGCTATTAGTGTTCAATTTATTAATGAAAGGTAAAAAAAGTTATAAATAAGATGTGCCCATATATTTACTATATACCCTCCTATCCCTTCATTTTTATATATGTGCTAGAAAAATAGGATTTTATTTATTTATTTAATTATTTGGTACTGGGAATTGAACTCATGACGTTGCATTTGCCAGGCAAGCACTTGTGCTACTGAGTTAAATCTCTGGCCCTAAAAACAGGATTTATGAGAAAGATTATAAAGAGAAGGATCTCTCATAAAAATCAAATTTAAGAACTTCTGGGAAGATGGTGGAGTGGTGAGCATCAGAGAAAGAACCTCTCTGAGATTTGGTGTCCAGACACTGGAATATAGCAATGTGAGGATCAGGAAGATGGAAGTGGGCCCCCAGGACTCAAGAAGGACCTGAAGTAAGAACTGAAGCCCATGCACACAGCAAAGAGAGAAACTTCAGAAGAAGGAGGGGCAGACGACACTTTCTCCATGAGCCCTGTCTCACTGCATGGGAGGGGCAGCTCGACCCTGCAGACTCACAGTGCTTACTAGCAACCCCAGAGGCTTTCACAGAGAAACACACCAGTGGAATGAAGCAGTGGATGCAGCAAACTGCAGTGGCTGGTGGTTTATTCAGGTTCATATATCCCCCAGGACAGGGCAATTAACTGGTAGCCATTTTAAAGAGGGATCAACTGAGCTCAGAACTCAGAAGAATTATGGGCTGGCTCCATCCTGCAACTCCCAGTGTCAGGATAACACTGAACTGAATTCAGATCAATAGGAGGGCAAGAAGCCAAGCCTGCACAGAGTTTTTCAGGCTGAACAAATCTGGTTCCAGCCTCACAGCCAGACACCAGCCTGAAGTTAAGTGGAACTACAGATGCAGGCTTGCTGGAATTATCTGCTACACCAATATAAAGCTATGGTTGGCTGACTGGGATAAATAAACTTGGATCTAGATTATGTCTATCCATGTTGTATACAGCAGAGACTCACCTTAAAGTGTTTATGCTTTCGTTTTTCTTTTTTCCTTTTCTTTTCTTTCTTTTTTTTTTTTTTTTTTTTTTTTTTTTTTTTTTTTTTTTTTTTTTTTTTTTTTTTTTTTTTTTTTTTTTTTTTTTTTTTTTTTTTTTTTTTTTTTTTTTTTTTTTTTTTTTTTTTTTTTTTTTTTTTTTTTTTTTTTTTTTTTTTTTTTTTTGGTTTGATTTGGTTTGGTTTTTTCTTGCTTGTTCTTCTTTTTATGTGAGTGTGGACATGGGTTCTAGTTTCGTTGTTGTTGTTCCATTCTGTTCTTGTTTTTCTTTCTTTCTTCTTTCTTTCCCTCCTGTCTTCACCAGTTTCCCAAAGCTTGTGTGATCTTCCTTTGTCTTCCAGTCTTGCTTCTAATTGCTTCCTCTTCCTCTATTTCTCTATTTTCTCCCTAACCCCTTTGAAATTTTCTCCACCAAAGGTAAAATCAACCATATTCAGGGCTTATTTACTGAATACGATTTTTTGGTCCATTTTAGATTTTGTTATATGGCCATGAGTTTAGTTCACACAGTTAAAGGTGGCAAATTAATCGTTACCATAGTTTGTCATTTTCTAGGATGTGTTTCATGCTATTGTTATTTCTGACTGTACCACTTTAGCTAAAGTGACATAATTATTCTAATCAGTCATGTTTCCTGGTATACCAAGACTGAGATTGCCTAAGGGTCATAAAAACACTATAGGCCAGTGCCAAAAAATAGGGGCTGGGCCAAGTAGGCAGCAACTTCTCATTCCCAATAAACTGAAGAGGTAGGATCTTGCAGCAGACTCAGAAACCAGCTATAATTGGACAACACCTCTGATAGGCAGTCATTTCCTGTGCATTCTAAATATTAGTAATAAAGCTATTCATAAGCAATTTGCAAGCATCAACCCAGAATTAAACTTTAAAAAGGTAGAAGATGGAAAGACACTTAAACAAGACACAACCTCAGACTCCCAGTTCACTAAAGCCAAATTCAGGCAATAAGCTAAAAGCCACTCACCTGGCCTACCTGAAGTGGTAACAGCAGAAGTAACAAGGCAAATGAATGAGATTCTAGAAAAATTCAAATCAGAAATAATTTCTCAGATACCTATAGAGACAGTGATCATAATGAAAGATACACTTAATGACTTTAGAGAAGATACATGTAAAAATTACAGGAACTTAGGAAAATGATGGAAACCATGAACATTCAATATAGAAAGAAAAGGAATCTATAAAACACATTGAAGAATATCCAGGAAATTAAAGAATTCCATTGAAAGTATACCTACTAGAAAGAACCAATGTGAGGACACAATCTCAGATATAGAAGGAAGGACTGTTGTATAGTAATCATGAAAAGAAAGATTTTTTTTAAATATCAAGGGATCATGAGAAATCAATCCAGCAGCTGCTACCTGTTGCAAAGAAGAATAACATAAGATTGATCAAAGTCAAAGAAAAAGCAAGAGAGCAATAACGACATAAAAAAACCTGTTCACACCACACATTTTGGTGCTTGTCTGAAACCCCAGCATCTGGGAGGCTAAGGCAAGAGGATCATTGTGAGTTTGAGATCAGCCTGTGCAACACAGTGCGTTCACAGTCAACCTGAACTACATAGTGAGACCCTGTCTCATAAATACACACACACACAAAAAAAAAAGGTTTGTTCACAGAGATCATGACAGAAAACTTCCCAAGCAAATGAAAAGAATATGACATACAGATAAGTGAGACACATAGAACCCCATTTAGCCACGATCAAAAAATAACAACTCTACACCAAGGCACATAATAATCAAGATTCCAGAAATTCAAAGGAGTAGTAGAATATTAAAAGTTGTTAAAGAAAAGAAACAAATCTTGCTCTGGTCCCATTCCTTTCCATTCCCATATTTGTAACTTTTGGAATGGAAATGTTTATCTTGTGCCATTGAATGCTAGAAATGTATAACTTTTCATTTGTACAGGGGCTTTCAGTGAAGAGTTTGCCTTACATTTCAGAGGAGACTTGGAACTTGGACTTTTCAGCAATGTTGAAACTTTAGAATTTTGGCAGCTCTTGGAGGTAGGCTAAATGCCTTTTACATAAAGGTATGTGCATGAGTCTTTGGGGATCCAGGGGTGGGATATTATAGTTTCTATCTTTGTGTCCCCCCAAACCCTCATGCAGTTTTATATGGGCCATTTTTAGAGGCAGTTGAATCTAGAGTTTGTGGCTGATTCACAGGGCAATGCTGGAATTAAGGATGTTGGGATTAAGGGTGGGCGATTGTTGGATGAGACCACTGATTGGATTGGTACCACCCTAATCCCAGCAGTTAGGGTAAGATAAAAGGGGTAGGAAGAGGCTTGTTTCACTCACTTGGTCTTGCTGCTTTTATTGTCTTCTGCTGCCCCAGCCACCATGAACTGTTGCCCCTGTGCTGTGTGCCACCCTGCCTTGGAATCAGCTGGTTATGGACTGAGACCTCTACAAACTGAACTAAATTAACCTTTCCAACCTTTAAACTTTGACTATCAGGTATTTTGTCTCAGCAATGCAAGAAAACTAAGACTGTAGTCAAAGGGATTCAGCTAAGAACGAGTGTAATATGCACATTTACCCATACTCTCTGTCTTTCCTGCACTACTTTGTAAAAGAAAATCCTTTTCTAGGACTGATAAAATCACTTATGCTCTGACTGTCGCCCCTACTTCCTTCCTCAAGGACTTAATTTCTGCATCACCAATTTTTTTACTGATATTTGTCTCTATTGAGGTACTGGTCCCATATGAAAATAATCTTCCATAGCTCTCCTTTGGTTAAAAAAAAATTGAAAAATATCAAGTTGTCACATACTCCTTTTCTCAATTCTTGAGTTTATGTGTGATATCTCTTCCTGACAATGTTATATCATCATTCAACATATTTCAGTCTGACTTTCCTCCACAACACTTTCCTGAACTTGTTTTTGTTAGGGTCTTGAAAAGATTCATATTGCAAATTCAAAGGGTATTTTCCAATTCTTGTCTTACTTTATAGTCAATGACATTCCACATAATTGGCTACCTATTCCTCATAAGATTATTCTTTGCTTCTGCAACATCACCCTTCCTATTTTTCATCATACCTCATGGCAGTCTCCTTTTATAATCTCACTGCATCCACCATATGTCAAAACATCACTCATGCAGGTTATTTTTATTCTCCTCAACAATTGCTGTATAATCTTATTCATCTCTATGGCTTTGATAGCACCAAATAAACAGATTATAATTGTCAACTTCATTGTCAACTATGTCAAGTCATAGTTCTTAATTCTGCTCTGAGTTTTATTCATATAGACACTTTAATGTACTCATCACTTGCTTCTCAAAGGTAACACATTCAGAAAAGAACTCTTTCATTCTCAACTCATCCCAACTTTTGCTTCTGTATTATTGTCATAGTAAGTGGCAACACATTTTACCTAAAAATGACAGTTACCCTCTTCTTTCATTTGCTTAATCCTCACATCTAACTCATAAAAAATACTTCTTATTTCTCCCTCAAATATTTATCTTGGTTATTTCTACTTCTATATGTCTTCATTTCTACCATCTTAATTGAAACCACATCTTGTCTTTTTGGACTACTACAATACCCTTTAACTGAGCTCTTTGTCTCTTCTTTTGCCCTTCCCTAGTTATTAATTGCCACAGTAAATGAACAAAAATTCTAAATGAAAATCTAATATGCTTATTCTATACTACACTACACTATTTTAAAAATCTTTAATGGTTCCCGAAAGAATTTGGAATAAAGTACACTAGATAAGATGTACTCTATGTCTTCTCCATCTCAATCCATTTGCCCTATTTCCCACTACCTTTGGCTCTCCTGATAAGTTCTGCCTTCCAATGAATGAAGTCAGTTCCTTTGTTTCCCATAGTCTTTGCACCTGCTTTTGCTCTACCTGGGTTGCTTTCCCATATTTTTTATACTCCTGTCTTTCTTTTTTGATTGCTGAACTCAAATCTTACTACTGTCTACCCCTGCCAAACCTATCTAAAATTTCCAGTACACTCAGCAACTTACATCACACTTCCAAGTTTCTCCCAAAGCACTTAAAATGTTCTGTATTGATTTTATTATAGAGGAGTGATTGAGTCAGACTGTGACTCACTTTGGTACTATTTGTTTTCTCATAGTATACACTCCACACACAGACCCTACACACATCCTTGAGGTCAGGAGTTTTTTCCATCTGGTTGACAATTATAATGTCAATACTCATAGCAGTTTTACAATAAAATAACTGCTGTTGGGTAAATTAGTGAAAGACCATCATTAAAAGTAAAGATTATTTTTTAGTTTCAAGCCATAGTGTATAATCCCTGTACCTTTTGATGTAAAACGAATCTAAAGAGATTAAGGCAATTTTAAAAACCTAGTGAAATGTGAATATTTTAAGGTGATACACTAGTGCACTTGAAGTTTGGGTATGGAAATAATTTGCCACCACTTTTTCAGGAAACTTTGATAAAGGTCAGAGTTCACTGCAGTCACATCTCCTTTTTAGAACACGACTAGCAGTATTTTAAATTAAAAAAAAAAAAAAACTTTTTCCTCTCCCCATCTTGTTCATATGAATCTTATTATTAAACTGCAATTTAGAGTTGGGCCACTTGAGGGCACTTTAGCACCTTTGTAGACGCCCTTCCTCCCCTCTTTTTTTTCATAGCTGCCAGGTGCCTTTCAAAGGAAGTACACATCAGTTTCCCTGAGAACATTATACCCTTGATTCTGACACCTTTGAACTTCAAACTCCTAAAATTCAAAACAGTTATTTTCAATCCACGAAACTGACATTACTAACTCATGACAGTGTCTTATTCAACTTGTTTATTACAACTGTCTGCTGTCTGCTTTCTCGTGAGATCACAGTACTATCCATTTTACACTAACAATCACAACTAAGATGAGTATCCAAATCTTGGCACAGAATTTTCAAAGTACACATCGCTGACCCCACTCAGATGCACTAAATCACAACCATGCTAATCATTAGCTTCTGATGCTCACTTGGATAAGGACAAGGGCTAATGCTTTCCCTTTGCCAAAAAACAGAGAAACATCCATATAATTACTGTGTACCCATGATACCTAAGCATTAAGTCAAAAAGTGTTTATTGCATCCCTGGGTTCTTAATCTCCATTGACTCCTGGCTGCTTAATTTTGTTCTGATTCCCCATTAAGGAAAAGAGGGCATTCTTCTTTCTACATTTAACCATCATATATTACGAAGCCCTGCAAGGCTGGCATTCTCTTTCTAGAATAATATACTCAGTTGTAGTGGCACTGAGAAGGAACTGGCCTAAATTTTGTCACAATCAGCTAAAAGTTATTACCTCTTTAACCTTCATAACATTATTTCAACTTCAAGGATGAACTCACAAGTATAATGAAAATAACGTGGCTTCCTTTCAACTCCCAAGAAAAACACCTCTGAAAACATTAGGAAGAAAAATAAGATCACCACTTCTTGGCCAGTGTAGTGTCCCATTGGCAAGAAGCACCAGAAACTGACTCTAAGATAAACGGGAAGGAGATTTCTTTTTTTTCACGGATTCTAAGGTGCTCTAAGATTTAAAACCTAAGTATTGCATCCCAGAAGAGACAAAAGCCAGGACACCTCTATATGTCTCATAGAAATTTCCTAAAACATAAATATCAAGTGATTGCCTCAAATGCTGCCAGCAATATAGTTCTGTTCCAACTCTTCAATTTCTAGATATCCTCTCTTGGGGTTCTCATTCTTGGAGTGAAAAGGTCAGACTGGTCTAAACGGGCCACACATTCACCTCTGAAACAGGACGATGGTGTCTGGTGAGCTGGTACCTAGGGTACATGGGTGTTTGGGAGGTGTCGAGGGGAGATGACGAGAGTAGGTAAAGTCGCACAGACAAAAACAACTTCTACATCTCTGGTCTTCCTTTGCCACTGCCTGACATTCCTCTGGTTTGAGTATATACATCACAAATATCAATTTTTCCAAACCTGTCAACAACATTCACACTCCAGCGCCAGCAAATGCCATTAGCTCCCTGTGCCTGATCAACTCATAGCTATTAGTAAACATATGTGTTTCCCGAAAAAAGATGAGCAACAGAAGGGCAGTACATTGATTTTGCATCCATTTTCCCCAAACCTAGGAGGTCATCCACCAAGAAGACTGCCATCTTCAATTCATTCATAGTTGAATCTGGTTCTCATCCTGATAAAAACCATGTGGGAAAATGGAGTTGGGGGTTTCCCACTTTTGTTTGGCACAGAATTAATGATGACATCATACAGCCATACAGAGATTATGATATGCCCTCTGCTTTGACGTAAGAGAAGTTTAGGTTTCTATTTTCTCTGTCACTTACTTCTCCTGTTAGTCTTTTATTTCTCCATTTGTGATTTGAAGAAGAATATTTCTCTCAATGGGGCCTCAATGGAATAATTGTGCTCTGCTGGAAGTAACAGATGACTTTCAACTTTCATGTCCCTATTTCTGTGCTTCTTCCTGTTCTACAGAGGCTGGGAAAGTGAATACTACATTTCCCAGGCTCCCTTGCAACAAGAGCTCCGGATGTGAATTGCATCTGCCAATCAGAGGGAAAAACTAGCCATGAACTATAGACCAACTTGCTCCAACTCTTAGCAGTTCCTGATGGTGGGTAAGGTGAAAGCAATGGAAGCTTTTTCTACAGTAGAATTTGTCCCTAGGTTTTTCAGTGTTGTGATACTTGTAGCATTTTTGTAGTAATGACCTCAGACGTAAAAGCTCCCAGCAAGTCAGTTTTACATTTTTACATACTTTTGGCAAACATTCCAAAAGGTCCATCGAAGAACATATTTCTACAACTCTTCCTCTGAAGGTTAAGATACATTATCACTCTAGGATTAACCCACTTTTCACTGAGACCTTAAGGTGCTTTTCATTTTCTATGTGCACTGACCAATACAGTCATAAAAAGTACTAGAATTTCTGACACTAAAGTTTATTTAGTTAGCTATAACTATTATTTAATATTTAACCTTAATTAACTTGCTTAACCACACTAAACCTGAATTTCTTTATCCTTAAAACATGGAACCGATGTTATAAAAATAAAACAAGGTAATAAATGGAAAGTACTTAGCACAGTGAATATGTGGTCAATAAATGTTATCTATAATTATTATTTTGTTTATCATTGTTATTGTTATTATTACTTTTTAATGTGTAAATTATGTTGTTAGTCTTTTTGCTTGATCTATACATTCTATAACATAACATCATATAAAGGTATGTTCATGTCTGTATTACTGCCCATGTTACTGCTACAGAACAGATTTCTAAATTTTGTAATATATTACCCCAGAAGGCAGACCGAATTTAAATAATAATAGTTTCTCAAAAACTAGTCAGCGGGCTTCTTCACCTGTGACATTTTTCTTCAGTTTGCTCTAGAACCGCTGGAGGGCAGACTAATACAATGGAAAATATGTACCACCGAAAACAATAAACTGTTGGTGAGCTTTCTGAAAGTATGTAGAAACTATATTTTTCAAACATGATTCTTCTGTTATAACAATCAAAGAAAATAGTAGAACAAATACATTTAATATGTAACAGCACAGTTTCATTTAAAATATATCTTTATTTTAACTGTATAGTTTTATAAAAACAATTTTCCAGTATTTGCCTAACTAAATTTTAAAGCAAAATCTTCTACACATACAAGGATTTTTTATTTAACTCATAAGAAAATTAAACAATAAATGACCACTAAAACAGAGGTAGAAAGTACTAAGATCAGAAAGGTAGGAATATAAAAGCATAGATTCCAAAGGGACCGTTTTATTATCAAGTGCTGCAAAGAGAGGCCTCAGGTCAACAAACTTCTCAACATGCGAGAAAAATGTTTTTGACTTATAAGAAAAAAAAGGGGGGGGGCGGGCCTGGGATTTAGCTCAGCAGCATTAGCACATGCCTGGCAAGTTCAAGGTTGTAAGTTCGATCCCCGGTACCAAAAATAAAATAAAATAAAGAATTGAGTCTCACTGGATGTGATGGTACACACCTATAATCCCAGCAATCACAAGGACTCACTGGAAATTGGAGGCCAGTCAGGTGCTGTATAGATTTCAAGTCTAGCTTGAACTACATAGTGAGACCCTGTTTCAAAACGAAACAAATTGAGTTGAATTAAAATTTTTAAAACTTTCTATTTTTACTCCCTCATCTCACCACCCCCCCATACACAAGCAAAGCTAACAAACAAAAATTACCAGAAAAATAATTTTACAAATCTGTTAGGACTTACAGCTGGGTGTGGTGGTGCACGCCTTTAATCCCAGCACTCAGGAGGCTGAGGTAGGAGGGGCATTGTGAGTCCAAGGCTGGCTTGTGCTACATAGTGTGACCCTGACTCAAAAAAACTAGGGCCAGGAGTTTGGCTCAGTGGCTTAAGTGCCTGCCTGGCAGGCATAAGGTTGTGAGTTCAATCACTGGTGCCACCCAAAAAAAGAAAAGTCTGTTAGGACTTCAGTTGAATGACATTAATGTTTTCTTAGAACTGCCATCTTTACAATAGTGAGTCTTAAATTACATGGATGTAGTATGTACCTCTTCTTATTTGTGTTAATTAGTTTTTGTAAGCAATATTTTACAAGTTTTTATAGCATTAAATATTGAGTATTTTTATATTTTATAAAAGTATCTTATCTTTAAGCTTTAATTTCTAACTCTTGTTGCTAATCCATATAAATAAGTACAATAATTTCTATACATTGCCTGTAGTGGTCAGATAATGATAAATTCTCTTATTAGTTGATATTAATTATTTATAGAATCTCTGGCAATTTTTACATATTATATATCTTTTGCAAATAATATCAAGTTTATTTATTAATTTACTGCCTTTAAAATTTTATTCCTTTCTCTTACTGCATGACTGGTTCATCCTCTGCTATATAGTGTACTAGGAAATACAATAGTGGCATAATAGCACACTCTTTTTATGAATGTATAATGTCTCTCACCATTTCATACAATGCTCACTATGCATTTAGTAACTTTATTAATATTTTAAATTGAGAAACTGCAGTTATTCATTTTTATGATTGTTTATATCATTGATTTCTCTACTAACTTATCATTTTGTTCCTTTTTTATATTTTGAATTTAACCTTCTGTTCATTTCTTAATAGTTAACACATTGAAATGGGGCTTAGTCACTAATTTTTAAACTGTGTTGTTAAATGTAGGCATATAGAACTTTCAGTATAAATTTCTCTTCACATTTTAATAAAATCTTTAAACTTTTATATATTTTATTTGTACTATTTAAGTCATGGTATTTTTCATTTTTATTGTGACTTCTCTTATAATTTCTATGTAAACAGTAACTTCGAGGCTTATTTCCACCTTGGCTTTTTGCTTTGTTTTTTGTTATTGTTGGTTTTGGCTTATCATGGATAACTACTTTGTACTGTGGTCAGAGGATATACTCTGTTGATTTTAATACACAAAAATTTATAAATGTTTTATGTGTGCTTAAGAATGTGTAATTTGCAGTTCCAAAATATACCTTACCGTTAGAAGTTGCTCCCACTACTACAGTCTGTTTGCATATTTCTTATTCTAGTCCTTTCAATGTTTATATGTATTTATGTCACCTGCTTTTATGCCTGTCCCAAATTAAAATTTATACTGCTACTTGGTGAATTAAACCACTTGTAATGATGAAGTAGTTCCTTAATCTATAGTGATATATATTTATTTAAAGTCTGTTTCGTTTAATATCAATATCGTATGTCTAAACAAGCATACTTTAATTCATGTGGTCCTAATTTGTATAAATTTTTGGTAAAGTGGAACAGATCAGTTACATACTTGATAATAACTGTGAAATATGAATTGTAAAGAATCAATTTTAATTATTCACCTGAGCTCCCTAGCATCTTCACTGTAAAATTCAAGTATTTAATTTTTATAATATTGTATAGATTAAAATTATTCTGCTTAGTCCTTGCCTTCCCCAATATTCTGTATCTCTTCTTTTGGTGTGAAATGTTCCACTTCAAAACCCACTGGATGCATTCACTACAGTCCCAGCTTTGGGTCTCTGCGCTGCAGTGCTATGCCTAATTCAATCAACTCATGCTCTGCAGGCAACAGAACATGCAGCAACCATCAGTTAGCTTCTAAAAAACCATCCTGTCCTTGGAGCCTCTTTTTGTAACTGTAGATATTCTTTATTTTTATTTATCTGTGCTCTATTTTAAGGATAGCCAGGTTTTTCAATATTTTTAAGAAATAAGCCTGTCTGTGTCTACTTTCTGATGAGCTGTCTTTTGTTATCAGATTGATATTGTAAACTAAACCAAGATTTAAATCTTTATCAATGCCAATTTTGCTTGTGTTTTGCAGCAGCATTATGTAGACCCTATTGAATAGAGAGGTGAATTTTCTATTAATGCTGCTGCTATGGCTTGGATCATAAATGTCCCCCTCAAAACTCATGTGTTAAAGGCTGAGGGTTAGCCTGGTAGCAGGAAGTGAGCCACTGAGGCATGATCTTGAATCCCCCTGGCTGTTTCCTGCCTGCCATGAAACTATTTCCACCATGACATTCTGCCTCACCCAAACGAATAAGGCCAAAGAAGCATAGATTAAAACCTCCGAAACTGGAAACCAAAATAATTCTTGCCGTCTTGTATATTGATTATCTTATGTATTTTGCCACAGTGATGGAAATCTGGGTAACACAAATACTAACTTTTCCTCTGTGGAAGGTAAGACCAGATGAAGTAACTTTAATAATCCTCATACAAAACAGTAGACTTACTTAGAATATGATATTTCCCTAGCCAATTCCTTAAGACTGAGCAACATTTTACTTAGTTTTGTTCCATGGTTACAGCCTGGCACAGACAGACCTGACCAGTCCTCTTAAAAATACATGCTCGAGATCACCATGGAGATAGGATATGAGACAGTGAGTCAGCACAGATCCACAAACTCCTCTAGAAAAACAAGTAATAGCTGCCTGAATAGGTATTAATTATCTTAATACATGAAAAGCCTATTAAAAATGACTCCAGATGCCAGTAATCAACAGGTTACCAAGAATTTATCTAGCCAAATTTTTTATTATAGAATGATTAAAGAGAAAAGCACTAAGTACAACTCTAATTAAGGAGAACTTGCCCATTGCTAAAAGTTTCTGAAACCTAAAAGTCCTTGGGTATAACCCAATTCTTTGACTTCAATGCAATTTATCAGTTTCTTTCTTCCAAATATCACTGTTATTTGAAAACCACACATCTTTCTCATCACTCCTAATGCACATGAAAATCATCAACCCATAATTTCTTGACATTTTTTGCCTGACGTATTTTGAGAACTGCATAGGTTCCCTTGAAGTCAAGAACTAAGTCTTGCTGAGTTACATGCAAATTACACACATTTAATAAAAAGTTATTGAATTTTGCTTTATGGCACTTGATCTAGATTATTTCATGAATTAAAAAACTGAATGTTTTTAAGCAAATATTTTATAAAGTGGTAGGTATTGAAGCTAATTTGGAAGATCACTCTGTTACATAAGGCTATCACAGTTATGCAAACCCAGTAATTATTTCAGCGTGATAATGAGATCATACTTGATTAACATATCTATTAATGAGGATCATAAATCAAATACTTCCATAAAACAATCACCACACATTCAGAGTGAAACAGCTATGAGGGCATTTGCTAACAGATATTCAATGAGTAGTAAATAAATAAAATAAGTTATAAAAAGAAAGTGAGCATCCATTTTCCTCCTACTTTTAACGTTGAAAATTCCAAAAACTACAGAAAAAATGCAGAAATGGTAATAAAATTCACATGCCTTTTTTCCTAAAGTTTTCAGTATTAACCTTTGGCTATATTTGTTCCTCTTACCATGTGAATGTGAGTGTGTGTGTGTGTGTGTGTGTGTGTGTGTGTGTGCTGGATTATTTGAGAACTGCCTGTAGGTATTATAGCACATCATTACTATCTCATTGTATATCTTGGGATATTCTCCTATGTATGATACAATATCTCATTTTAAAAATTTAACATCAATACAATATTGTTATATACCATACAATCTATTTTCAAAATTCTCAGTTATGCCAATAATGTTCTTTGTTACTCTTTTTTTTTTTTACGATTTTTTTTTTATTTAAGAGAAAATAGATACAGAAGCTAGAAATAAAAGTCAAAAAAGACAGACAAACAACAACAACAGATCTGATATGATAACATTGTAGGTTTACACACTGAGGTGGTTGAAGTTTGGCAGTAGTTACAATATTGCATATCATTACCTTCCTAGGGGTTGGGGATATTGACAGATATAGACATGTA